>JAVDPK010001235.1:34729-61046 GCA_034780415.1 Cichlasoma orientale
ACACACACACACACACACACACACACACACACACACACACACACACACACACACACACACACACACACACAGTTGCTATGTAGCCCCAAACCACAACTCTGCTGTAACTTCCCATGTCTCAAATTGCCCTCAGAGGGGAGTAAGACTCTTATCTAGGACAAAAGCTGACTTGATAATTCCCCAAAAGAGAGTGGTAACATTGCCTAAAATTGTCTGCACCATCTTTCCTTGCTGTAAACCCCCCCCTGCCCCCCCCCCCCCTTTTTCTTCCTGTCCAGGCGTAGTGTGCCTCTGATAGACACTCTGGTTGAGGCAGGCTAATGAGAGCCCCTCTCTGCTTAATTACCATACGGTATACTTCAATTACCAGCCTGTGGTCCCTGTGTGGGGCATGCCACACTGGTGCTCCCCCAGCTCTCCACGCTTCCTCCCTCCCTGCCCTCCCCACTGCCTGATCACTCAGCTCTAATTAGCGGCCCATGTTCATCAATTAGCTTTTAATGGAAGAGATGGAGAGGAGGCAGAGCAACCAGAGACCTGCAAGGTTTTATACAGGTGGAAAGACCAGTCACCCAATGCTTACTTGCAATTAGCCTCATTTGGATGGTGGGTAATGTGTGTGAGGCAGAGTGCACTTCTGTATGTTTTTGCAAATGCGTTTTCAAGTGCATAGTCAAACTTTTAATTTTTCATCTTGTAAATCAACATTTTAAACAAGAAGAGTGCAGCATTAGTCTTTCTGCTTTGCAGAGCTACCTGATGATTTGTTGTTGTTTTTCTCTCCCTGCCTCTCATCCATTCTCTCTTTCTCTCTTGCCACCTTTCTCTCTTTGCCAATCCTCCAGAAAGCAGACCTGGCTGTGGCAGGTTTCACCATCACATCAGAAAGAGAGAAAGTTATTGACTTTTCTAAGCCGTTCATGACCCTGGGGATCAGCATCTTGTACAGAGTTCAACTGGTGAGGGTGTTATCTAGGCCTGTAGTGCACTGTGCACTGTGAGATATTCACTACAGATCTTGTGCGGGATTTCATTTCTTTTACCTTCACTGTTTTAATGCCAACTGGGTCATACAGACGATGACAACCTACAATTGTTAAGATGAGGTTTAATGAATCTAATCTTTGAAGCTGATGATTGTATGTCTGTAGTATCCTGCGGACTGCATCCACTAAGTCCACACTGAAATTTATAGGTATAATTCATATTGCTCAATAAATCACTGCTCTGTAACTGGGCAACAGCTTTACATTGCTAATGAGGCTTTGAATCTGAGCCAAGTATGCTTCAGCACCAGGCATTGTGAAAAAGAGCGTTTATGGATTGTAGCATTAGTGTATCAAAGCACTGCAGACTTTACTATCAAAGTGCAGTGAAGGACACTGCCCTCCTGTGGTGCAAAGGGGACACTCCCTGACAACTGAGACATTGAGACCTTGCTTTCTAACAGACTGTAGCTTCATGTATGTCCATTAGTCACCATCTGCCTCTGTGTCTGCAGCTTTCTACTTCTCTTTCTTTTCTTCTGTGCACCAGGGTCGGAAGCCCGGTTATTTCTCCTTCCTCGATCCCTTCTCTCCAGCCGTCTGGCTCTTCATGTTACTCGCCTACCTGGCTGTCAGCTGTGTGCTCTTCCTGGCTGCAAGGTCAATACATTACATCAAACATCATACTGATTGTCTGTAGTTCACATCAGAGCTCCATCATTTTTTATCTTGTTGAACACAAGTCACCTGTCACATACTGAAATTTCTTACCTTAAGCAACCTACTGCAGACAGTTTTGACAGGGGACGAATGACTGATTGGAGATGACTTGAATGATGTGACAGAGGTGCAGTTTGTCCTCAAGGTTGCCTCACTTTACCTTTGTTTTTCACACCAGGTTAAGCCCCTATGAGTGGTACAACCCTCACCCATGTCTGCGAGAGCGCAGAGACATGCTGGAAAACCAGTACACTTTGGGAAACAGCTTGTGGTTCCCTGTTGGAGGCTTCATGCAGCAAGGTTCAGAAATAATGCCCAGAGCCTTATCCACCAGATGTGTTAGTGGAGTGTGGTAAGTTATAGCATGGTTACAATGTGTTTGTTTGTGTTTGGCAACCAGTTTAAAGCCCCTGTCTGCTCAGAAATATGTTTTGCATCCATTGTCTCTTCACTTGGAAGTTTGTCCTTCACTGAAAGCTGTTTACGCATTCATCTGCTGAAGGGAAAGTTCCGACAATATAAATTTAAGACATGGCTGTATCTGGAAGTCAGTGTGAAAGGAGTCAGCTACTTTATTGGTTTTCTTTTGCTTTTCACTTTCTAAATTGTTAGAAATTGTTTAAGAATTGTTCTATTAAAAAGTAAAAAATCCAAAGTTGCTGATGGTAATGTTCTAATACATTTACTTGTTACCAAAATGATAACAATTATATTGTATGGAACGGGTGTTTAGAAGGTATTGACCTGTAATATTTGAGCAGGATTTGTTTGCATGGAGGTAATCAGTTTGCCTGGAGAGCAAAAGAGACTTTGCTTTTCCCATCATTTAATCTGGAAAACCCTTAGCTATTATAACCTTATAGCCTTTTAAAATCTAAAAATATGCTCTCTCTTTCTAGTCCCTGTCAGTACTCTCGCTGCAGCATTTTGGGTCAACTTAAGGCTTTTCAGGGAGCTTTTAGAACAACCTGATAGTAATCAATTACAATAGTCCAGGCTAGAAGCAATAAATGCATGAACTAATTTTTCAGCATCACTCTGAGACTGGATGTTAATTTTAGCAATTTGTTTTAGAGATTATTGCACAGATGAAAGTAAGCAGTTCTAAGAAATGTATTAGATCACCTGCCAGGAAAACTGAATTCACATTTTTAAACCCAAATTTGAGTTGGCACACTGGCCTTCTCTGAGAATTCAGAAATTAATCAAGCATAACATTCAACCACTAAAAGTAATATTTTGTTTTCAGAGATGCAGGTAAATAACTGTAATCTTAATCAAAAAAATACTAATGTGTTTTACTAATTTATTCTGCTTTTTTTTAAACAGTAAATTTGAAAATTTGTGGATAACAATAATTATATTTTAGCAATAAAAATATAATTTCAATTTAAGAGCTTGCACATACTGGTGGATTAACCATTACAAAAACATAAAATATTATTTTGGCAATTAGCAATACTTTTCATTTAGGACAAATGTGGCATTGGTTGGTGGTCTAATAAATTTGTTAAGCGCTGTATTTTATTAATGTGTGCATTGAAGGACATATCCTGATTTAAAAAAAAAATACTCCCAGATTACTCACAGTGTTACTGAATGCCAAGGTAAGCCAGGTAATCCAGAGTAAGTATCTTGTGGCATGGAAATGCGCAATGACAATAAAGAATTTCTATTCTTTTCTATTATGTGTCTGTTTAGACACCGGATACTTACTGCTTTGGAATTTAGAAGTAGGAAATTAGAGGTCATCCAGGCTTTTATGTCTTTAAGACATGCCTGTAGTTTAACTAATTGGTGTGTGTCATCTGTCTTCGTGGATAAGTAAAGCTGGGTATCATCTACATAGCAATGAAAATTTATGCAGTGTTTTCTAATAATACTGCCTAAAGGAAGCATGTATAATGTAAAAAGTATTAGTCCCAGCACAGAACCCTGATGAACTCTGACTCACTTTCATGTGTGAAGAAGACTCCTCATTTACATGAAGAAATTGGAAGCACAATTACTTTAATACCAACAGTGTATTCTAATCTTTGTATTAAAATGCTATGATCAGCGGTATTGAAAGCTGCACTGAGGTCTAATAGGACAACCACAGAGATGAGTCCACTAGTGAAGGCCATTCATAACCTTCACTAGTACTGTTTCTGTGCTATGATGCACTCTAAATTCTGACTGAAACTCTTAAAATAAATAATTTCTGTGCACATTATCAGCTGTTTCACAACTACTCTTTCAAGAATTTTTAAATAAGAGAAAGCTTGGAGATTGGTCTATAATTAACTAAGACAGCTGGGTCAAGTAAAGGCTTTTTAAGTAGTGGTATAATTACAGACACCTTGAAAGCCTGTGGCACGTAGCCTTTTGATAGAGATAAATGAATCATATTTAAAATTGCAGCATTAATTAATGGTTAGCCTTTGAACAGTCTTGTAAGCATGGGGTCTAATAGACATGTTGATGATTTAGAGGAAGAAATTATTGAAGTTAACTCAGAAAGATGAATCAGGGAGAGAGTCTTAATAAATAGCAGCAGCTTTAAAAATTGCTGTACATAATGATATGTCTGCGAATAATTCTGTTAAGAAGTCTGTCAATAATATGGCTGTGAAAACTTTATTTTCTCTTATGGTTAAAATTTTATTTGTGAAGAAATTCATGAAGTCTTTACTGGTTAAAGTTAAAGGAATATTTGGCTCAACAGAGCTCTGACTCTTTGTCAGCCTGGCTACAGTGCTGAAAAGAAACCTGAGGTTGTTCCTGTTTTCTGCTATCAGTGACAAAGTTATCTACATTAAGGCATGTGTTTGAGTTATAGCAGGGAGTCAAACCTCTCTCATTTGTTGCTTTATTTTACAGGAACCACAGAATCCAGCATCATATGCAGTGAGGGTGTAGCAGTATTAACAAGATAATCGACCTCAGTGGGAGTAGAGTTTAGGTAGCTGTTCGGCACTGTGTTGGCGCATGGCATTGAAGAAAATAACAGTGGAGGAAGCATTTCTTTACATTTTGTTACAGTACTTTCAGAAAGACATCTAATCTACTGAAATTGTTTTTCCAGTGCTGTTTAGTCCACTATTGTAAAACTGAATGTTATTAAGACAAAAGAGAATTTTCAGGAAATATTGTTAAATGTTCAGTTTTTTGGTCAGAACAAAATCCAGAGTGTGATTAAAACAATGTGTAGGATCATTTACAATTTCAGAGTGTTGAGGTCATCATTTTCAGCATCTGCATGAATGTTAAAATCAACGACTATAATTATTTCATCTGAACTGAGCACTAAATCTGGAAAAAGTTGGATTGAAACAAGCAAAACAGTTTTTTGAGTTTTCCAATTAGGGTACGCAAGGCTGAGAGTCAGACTTTCATATGAATTATACCCCTGCCTGGGTCTTTTTTTGAATAAGCTGGAGTGAAAGATTGCTTCTACTCCTCCTCCTCAGCCTGTGCTTTGAGGATTCTGACAGATAGTATGACTCGAGGGTGTCAATTTATTTAAACTAAAGTATTCATCCTGCTGTAACCAGATTTCTGTGAGGCAGAATAAATCAGTGTTTTGATCAATTATTAAATCACATGCTGATAGGGACTTAATGTTTAATAGCCCACATTTTTCTTGTTTTGCTCTTTAGTACAACTGAAACAGTTATTATTATATAAAGTTTTTATAAAGTAAAAAAAAACATGTAAATACATTAAAATCATGTGAAAAACACTGTTAAGTGTTATTATCATTATTATTATTATTATTAGTAGTAGTAGTAGTCGTAGTTGTAGTAGTAGTAGAACGTTCAAGCAATACAAAAATGAGTCCTCAGCAACATTTGAATATATCATCTGTATTAACCATTTTGACAATACTCTATATTGCAAAAGGATATGGTCAATAAAATTTTAAGGCCCGTACTTGCAAAAGAATAGTTCAAGTTTTATGTAATTTAAAGCATTTTTCACTGGATGTCTCATTAAAAAAATAGTTTTGGTACATCTGCTGCTGTGTGAGATAAGAACATTTTTATTTTAAAATTTTAAAGCATATTGCTGACATATTGCTCATAAGTTTAAGTCCCTGAGTACCAGCATTTTATGGAAACAATTGAAAAAAATGCTAAGCTCACAAAAATACTAGCCGGATGGTACTCCCGTGGCAAGAGTGACTGTGAGAAGAGGCACAAGAGAATGAAATAATAACCACTAAGAGCTGAGGAGATAAAGGAAGACAGGAACAGCACATTACACAGAGGTGAGCAAGATATTAAGGATAGCGAGTACATGACGTTTTATTTGAATAAAGTTTGTAGACATGAAAGAAGTCCCATCTTCAAGGTTACTGGTGTAGAGTAAAGTCTTGGATGAATAGTTATAAAGCTACACTGCTTACATTGAAGCATATTATCATTTGAAAATCATTGAGTGGGGCTATTTTACTGTGACACTTTATAAGATGTTCAGTTTGATAAATGTCTTAATGTGTCAGGTGTTTCCTTTCCTTTGTTAGCTCAGTCCCAGCAAAGTATCTCTGCTGACTTTCCTGAAAATGTGATGCATTAAAATATGTATGAATTTTGCAGCTATGATGGATCTTTCGTATCTATTTTGCCACATCTGCAGTGCTTCATCTCTTCCTTTTTTTTTTTTCCTTTCTCTTGTTCCCTCCTCATAGGTGGGCATTTACGCTGATCATCATCTCCTCCTACACGGCCAACCTGGCAGCCTTCTTGACTGTCCAGCGGATGGAGGTTCCCATAGAGTCTCCGGACGATTTGGCCGATCAGACCAACATAGAGTACGGCACGATCCACGGAGGGAGCACCATGACCTTCTTTATGGTGCGGCTCTGGTTGTGCTTGTATTTGGAATTTGGGAATAATTATGTGTGTTTTTATCCATGTTAAATCGTTTGTGTAGTCATTTGGATTTACTGACTTCCTAAATTGCTCTCATAGCAATTCAGGAAATAGCTGTTCATAAAGTTTTTGTTTGTGTGTGTGTGCGTTATATGTAATTTACTGCAGTGCTTCTCTCTTCATTGCTGTGAATGGAGTGAACGATTGTCCTCATATTTGCCACTCTGTCTCTGAGTTTCTCTCTTGTTTTCTTTATGGCTGTTTGTGTTTGTGTTAAGTGGCTGACTGCCTGTGTTTGCTTACGAGAGCGCTACCGGCATCTGTGTCGACATCTGTGTTTGTCATCGTGTGTATGTGTGTGCATGTGTATGCATGTGTATGGGTCTTGTCTTTGTGTGCGGGTGTGTTAGGGTAGAGGGGTGTGTGTAGGTGCTTGTTTAAAGAATGTATTTGCTTACATGTTTGTATACATGTTAAATGGCAACATGCCAATTTGTGTGTATTTTTCATTCACCAGTCTTTGTCCAAATGGAGGATATAAGACAGAGTGTTGTGTGCTTGTCTACATAAGCCAGTTTCATTGCCACAGTACATTACCCCACTCAATTCCTAATCCACACACACATACACACTTCTATTGTTGTACACAGATGGAACCGTCTATACTCTTTTCCTTTCTTCTCACATACAAAGAGATGCAACATGTAATTGTAAACTTAATCCTGTTTTGGAGCTTGCCATATTTCTCTAAGTGCCGATCCACCTCCTGTGTGTTGATTTTCTTCCATCTGTATGAAAGATGATGCATCAGCTACGCTGTGAGCAAATAATCTGTTGCTTTGGTTCACTTTCCTTTTTTCTCCCTCTGCTCTCCGCTCTGCTTTATCCCCTGTTTGCTATTGATATTTTTACTCTGCTTGTCATTGTTCACACCTGATTTTCTCTCCTGTGTATACTTCCCTTCTCTTTATCTGTAATGCATCTCTTTCATATTCCGCCTTGTCGGGGAAGCTCGTACGTTCACCTGTAATTACTGCTGAATTGCCATTGTTGTTGTTCCTGTTCTCTCCGCAGAACTCAAGGTACCAGACCTACCAGCGCATGTGGAACTACATGAACTCCAAGCAGCCTAGTGTATTTGTGAAAAGCACAGAGGAAGGCATTGCCCGTGTGCTCAACTCTAAATATGCCTTCCTAATGGAGAGCACCATGAACGAATATCACCGTGGCCTGAACTGTAATCTCACAAAGATCGGAGGCCTGCTGGACACCAAGGGCTACGGCATTGGCATGCCACTGGGTAATAACACTGCATCACAACACTTTTAAAAGTTCATGTAGCAACTGATAATGTAATACCTACTTTTGTTAAATATCAGTATCTTAAAACATTTTAACTTTGATATATGTCCAAAATACATTAATTAGTTTTTGACAGCGTGTGGCTCAGTGCTTAGCCCAGAGGGTCCTTGGTTCAAACCAGGGTAGGCCCTTCTAAGTGGAGTTATTGCGTTATCACGTTATCCATGTGGTTGTGTGGGTGTTCTCTGGGAGCTCCTGTTTCTCCCACTATTGGAAAGACGTCCTAAGTTAATGTCAGTTCAGGACACTCTCGCAAAAGAGATTCTTAATCTGAAGGATTTCATTTCCTGGTTAAATAAAGGTTAAAAAATACATAGTTGCTTATATTTCTTAGTGTATTAAAGTCTTATTACTACTTAAACATGCTATTTATTGTGTTCTCATTTGATAAATCACTTTTTATTACCTCTTGAGTTGCCACGATGCTTTCCAAACCAGGAAAAGTGTGAAACACGGCATAAAAAACACCAACTAACGGGTGGTGCAACAGAACTGCACACAGTTTAAAACCTGCTAATGAATTCATGAGTGAAAAGATTTTGAAAAATAGCATAAACATCAATAAGTGATTTTTCTCATGCTTCAAAGCCTTACAGCATGCACAGCAAACAGACAACCTCATGTTTCACCTTAACCAAGACGCCTGAAGACAACTCGCCTCATCCAGGATATAAAGGTCACTCGAATAACTCCCATGTCTTTGAGTAGACTTAAAATTTATCAATAAAGCCTTGAAATTAGTTGTAAAATTAACATCAAGCAACTGGGAAGCTAGTAGAGATGTAACACTGGCCCCTTTTTTTTTATATAATTACAGACATTGCTGCAGCATTTTGGTATGCTTACCAAAACAAACAAACAAAAAACCACATCTTTGCATACAGCGTGCTATAAAACTAAATATTTAGTTTCATCACCTTCCAATTAGGCGTTAAAATAATCTAAAGTGGTGGGAATCAGAATTAGCTCCTCCAAGTTTGAGACCATGACTCTTTCTGTAGCTGGAAAAGGGTCGAGTGCACACTTTGGGTCAGGGACGAGTTGCTGCCCTAAGTGGAGGACTTTAAGGACCTTGGGGCCTTGTTCACAAGTGGGGAGAGAGTAGAGGGGGATTTACACATGGATTGGTCATTCAAGAGGGTCCCAGAGCAGAGCGGCTATATCTCCACATCGAAAGAAGCCATTCGAGGTGTTTCAGGCACGCTAAACCTGCTGCTCTTATACGACCTTTTTATGCTTAAAATGACATTTCTTCAGAAAAGTTAGATTCTTGTCAATCATGACTAGAGATGATTTTATGTTTATGGTTGCAATATAAATTTACCAAACACTTTCTTAGGTACACCTTGCTCCTTTGGTACACTGAGTTGGACCCCTTTGTGCCTTCAGAACTGTCTTTATCCTTCGTAGCATCAATTCAGCAAGCTGCTGGAAACATTTCTCAGAGATTCTCCCCTTCCACCACACCCCAAAGGTGCTCTGTTGGATTGAAATCTGGTGAAAGTAGAAGCCGTATGAGTACAGTGAACTCATTGTCATGTTCAAGAAACCAATTTGAGATGATCTGAGCTTTGTGATATGCCACATCATCCAGCTTGAAGCATTCTGGCCATTCTCCTCTGATTTCTGCTGTCAACAAGGCATTTTCACCCAGAGAGCTGCTGCTCACTGGATATATCTTTTTCAGACTGTTCTCTGTAAACCGTAGATGGTTGTGTGGGAAAACCCCAGTAGATTATCAGTTTCTGAAATACTCAGACCAGTCCATCTGGCACCAATAACCATTCCACATTCAAAGTTACTTAAATCACCTTTGTGATGTGCAGTTCTGCAGGTTGTCTTGACCATGTCTACATGTTTAAATACACAGAGTTGCTGCAATGTGTTCGGCTGTTTTGATATTTGCGTTAACAAGTAGTTCAGCATGTGTACCTGATGAAGTGACCATTGAGTGTAAGTCCTAGAAGAGAAATACTGCGACTGAGCATCTCCAATAGAGACCAGGCTGTTTAAACATCAGTGGCAGGGCGCTATCTTGGTTTTAAATTATGTAATTAATTGACAAATAGAAAAAAAAACTCATTAAATGACAGCACGAGAAGCATGAGATCAATTATGCTAAATAGACACATGTATTTGTCGGTGATTTGTGAGATTAGACCTGAAAAATGTCTTGTACATGGTTGATTTATTTTTTATCTCTGGGATTAGGAGCTTTTTCAAATGGAAGTAACGTACATACAGTTAATTGCTTTTCCACTCATGCCCAGCTCTTGTGAAGCCACTTTTTAGCACATTCATGCGATGTCTCTGAATCACAGTAATCTGTTCCTATGAAGAGGTCAGCCATATCTCACTTTCTATTATTTACCAAGGGTGTGGAAGACCGGAGAGAAAATCAGACGCAGATGAAAGAAAGAAAGAAAGACCTCAGGGGTGAAACAAGCCTTTGTGAGGGACCTAAAGAAGAAAAACAAAATATATTATCTCACTCACCTCTAGGTAGGCGGCTATTTAAACCTACAGAAATAGGCAGACATTTTGACACTTGATTCCTTTCTGGCTGGGAGTTAGATGGTTTATACCTCTGAAATTTGTACACTAAATATGAAGCTGCAGGTCATCCTAACTTGACTTAAAGATGCTACTGAAAACTGATGGCATAGCTGTTACCCTACTACACATCCAAATGGCAAATCTCCTTAAGGATAAACTATTTAAAACTCATTAGGCTGCCTACAGTTGCTGCTCATCTGCAAGCTGCCTGGCAACCCCACCATGACCTCTGTTTCACCTATTCATGTCCTGTCTATTATAACTGGTACCTGCTTTGTTCTGTACTGGCTTGTTTTGCTGGTTCTCTCGCAGCCTCCTGCTTTACATGCATGAGCACAGAAGGATGGGAAAGTGGTGGGAGGTGATGCCAAATACATACTGCTGCAGTCATTAGTGGTCCTGAATGAAATAGTTTTTTTTTTTCCAGGGGGTGTTTTTCTCCAGCATTGACTTACCAAAGGAGGCATGATAATCACTGAAAAACTGTCAACACTTTCTATAGAGACTGTTTTTGTGCAGAAAGCCTTTCTAATAAAAACTGTCTGTTGATTATCTTCAAAGCTAAATACCACTATGCTAAAGAAAACATATTTGTCATTTGCACAGATGGACCCTTTCAACCCTCTAAATCCGGTCCACTGTATCTAGTTTCCAGCATACTTTGTATGCTGTTCAACCAGCTGCTGAACCACTGTGTCTGTCTTGTTGTAATCTCGCTGTTTATCTCTCACTAATCTTCTCTTTATACTCACCATAAGATCACTTTTAGCCATCTCAAAGCTGCAGCAGCAACTCTCTTTTTCTCCTTAGTCTCTTTAACACTTAATCATTTCATGTTTTTTTTCCCCTCTTCTACTGAAATAACATCTCTCTTGTCTGGTTTTTGTGCCTTGCCCACTATTCGCTCTTATCCTGCCTTCTTGTTATTTGCCAGGATCTCCGTTCAGAGATGAGATCACACTGGCCATCCTCCAGCTGCAGGAGAATAACAGACTGGAGATACTGAAGAGGAGGTGGTGGGAGGGAGGCCAATGTCCCAAAGAGGAGGACCACCGTGCCAAGGGTGAGTCGACCGCAGCTGTCTGCCTCCGTTCCCAACTTCTCTCTAATGTCCCCAGTAATAGTCTCCTCACTCTCTCTGCTACAGTCCAGCTAATGGCTAATGCCTAACCTAATGTCCTTGCGAAGGGTACTTAGCACAATCTACTTTCCCAGATGTCTTCTGTTTGTCTCAGGTGGTGCATAATGTGAATTTTATTGGAGAGAGTGTATCTGTTTGCATGCGTGTATTAAATATGTGTGCATATCTGTGTGTGTATGTGCGCGTGTGTAAAGTCTGCTTCTGTATGAATGACAAAGATGATGAAAACATCTCTGATTATGCCGCTGATGTCAGATGAAAATCTCTTTTAAAAATGATTTTGGTAACAAAATACTTGAATCCAGGCATTTCATTATTCAGCTTTATCGGTGCAGTTTATGTCAAACCCTTCAGGGCCCCATAATTCTGTTTTTCAGTCATGCACTTCATTCCAGGCCATTTACATTTTTAATTCGGCTGAAAGAGCACTGAGCAGTGATTTAGTATTACACTTACATTAAGTTTTTGGTTGGGTGGGTGTGGGTCAAATTGCAGAAGATGGAAAGTCCACTACTTTTCACAATGCAGGATGGCAGCATTTTTGGTTAGACCAGTTACTTCCAGCGGCAGATTGTCTATTACAAAAACCTACAAACACTCATGCAAAACTGAGATTATGAAAATAGGTGTTTTCTGATACTTCAATCGATAGCTGAAATAGAAATCTGTAGAAAAGCAGTAGTATGCTAGTATGAAGCTAGAACCTGATGAGCTTAGCTTTGGTGCAAAAAAATGCAAGTGAACAGGCAGTCTGATAACGAAATGTGGCTGTCAGCACCATTACCAACACCATTACTAGGGGTTGCTGTAGATCACGAGGTAAAGCAGGTCGTCTGCTAATCAGAAGGTCTGTGGCTCTGCCTTCAGCTTTATATTTAATAATGGAAAAGCATGCTCAGTTTGGGGGATATAAGGTGACTGACTTGACCAGTGAAGAATATCTCATTTCTTTACTTTGAGAAACTCTTGGATTATATTTCCAGTATGACTTGGGTCATTATTAACTTGCACTGTGAAGTGCTGTCTGATCAGTTTTGCATCATTTGGCTGAATCTGAACAGTGAGCGTAGCCCTGTACACTTCATAATTCATCCTGCTACTTCTGTCAGCAGTCACATAATCAGTAGACACTAGTGGCCCGGTTCCACTGGCAGTCATACATGAGCATGCCATAATCTTACCTCCACCATGTTTGACAGACGATGTGGTGTGCTTCAGAGCTGTTTATGCCTTTCTCCACACTTTTCTCGTCCCATCATTCTGGTACACGTTCACCTTGGTTTCATCTGTCTAAATATTTTTTTCCAGAGCTGTGCAGCTCTTTTAGATATTTTCTTCCAAAGTCTAATCTGGCTTTCTTATTCTTGAGCATAGGCAGTGGTTTTGCACATTGCTGTAAACTCTCTGGTTTTACATTCATGAAGGCAACTCTTGGTTGTAAACCTTAACAAGTATACACTCACCTCCTCAAAAGTGTTCTTGACTTAGATGGAAGCTGTTTTTCTTAACCATGGAAATAATTCTGTAATAAACTTTATTTGTCTTCTGTGGTTTTTCTGTCCTTTTGGTGTTGCTGAGTTGGCCGCCGCAGCACTAAAAAACCTGCACTTCATTCTTTTAAAGAATGCAACAGATTGTTGATTCGGCCACTCATAAAGTTTTTGCTGTCTCTACATCTCTTGGGGCCTAATTCATAATTACATCGAAAAGCTATAAAATACACATTCAACACTTTGAATAGACTTCAGATAATATATCTGCTTCATTTTGCATGAAATAATGAGGGAATAGGCCTCACCTGGCTATAAAACTGCCTGTCAGTCAATTGTCCAAATAATTTCAAGCCTCTGAAAATGGGAGACGGTGTCAATCATATTGACTGTTTGATGTAAAATCCATTGTGGTGGTGTACAGAGACAAAACTCTTTGTCTAACAGATTATAAACCTGACTGTATGTTCTTTGTTTAATCCATGCAAAAATCAAAGTGTAGGAAGGCCACATTCTCTTTTCAGCAGGGTGCAGTTCTGCTCTTGACTTGACTTTGTCCTGCACCTCATGATAAAAACTTCAAAATTTTCATCTTGAATGTTTTTACTCTAATTGTTCTCTTCTGCACATGCAACATAAATGGCTTGTCTGTCCCGTGTTGTGCTTACTGAGGTTTCTAAGCTTTTGAAATAATTTTCTGTAATTTTGTTGTTGTTTTTCATCATTATCTTAAGCGAGAGTCTAATGATAGTTGTAATAGTTGGTGTTGTATGGGGTACAGATGGCAAAGCCTCTTGAGGCAAATTAACAATTAGTGCACTGATAAAACAAAAAAGGCAATTGTGGCCTCTTTTTTTAAGTTAATGAAATTAAAAGTTTATTATAAATTAAAGTAAAACCCTAACCTTGAAATGTTTTGTTTCTTTTGTGCAAAGCCACATGGTATCAGGATCTGCATTTTTCTCACAAAACTTCAAAATGAAGACAATTTTAAGTTTAGGTCACAGGATTTTATTTTTACACTGAGGAAAACCTCACTCTTCACTCTCCTGTTTGTGCTAACATGGCGATAGTCATCAGCCCAGCAGCTCACTTCACTCATAGTGTCAAAGCTGCAACAATCTAACGTGAAGGTAAACGAAACACAACCTCAGCAATTTATCAATAAATGTAACAAACATAGAACGATGTCGTTTGACATGACATGCTTAATATTCCAGCTCTCTTTCCTGACACTCTCGCTCGTGTCTGGAATTATTAAAGTGCAGACTAAAGCTCACAAACAGGTGTCGGTTGGTCTTTACGTTTATTTTGCTTCCTCTTGTCTTTCTTGATTATGTGTACAACCTTTGATCCATATCATATGGAATTGTGAGAGGCCACACATCAATACTTTTTTATTATCCCTCACCAGACGCATTAACAGAATGATGTCAGGATGCACACATTCACATTGAAATAATAGAAACGAGGACAGTGAAGCTACACCTTGAAGTGGTGCTTACTAATCCACAAATAGTTGAGGCCAATCACAAATCTATTTAATCAACCTAAAAATGAGGGCAAAAAATCAAAATATTAATGTTTGTGTTAAGTATCAAGCTTAAATAGTTGAATCTAATTACTTTAAGTATTTGGGATTACAGTGTGATTTTGCCATTTATGAATAAAACTGGCTTATTGTATAACTTACTTATTTCCCAGAACTACTCCTTCAACTCTACCAGAGACACAGAAGACATTATAAATCTGTTTCCACAGGACTTGTACTGTAAACCTAGTTTGACAATAAACAGTTCCCAGTGTTGATGCATTTGTGCACGTATGTGCTAATGTTTGTCTCCTGTGGCCTGTTGTCAAGGTCTGGGCATGGAGAACATTGGGGGCATCTTCGTGGTGCTGATCTGTGGCCTCATTATTGCTGTGTTTGTGGCCATTATGGAGTTTGTGTGGTCGACACGCCGCTCGGCAGAGACTGATGAGGTATGCCCCCATACCTGCCCTCGCCGACCCCACAGACACACCCCAGTAGGTTCCCATGGCATCCCGCCAACCCTTTTGATTATGTTGTTTGGTGTGTGTCTCTGTGTGTGTGTGTGTGCGCGTGTGTGTGTGTGAGAGAGAGAGAATGGATGGATTTTTTTTCAGCTTTTGCCTCCATTTGTGTGTGTTTGTGCCGTAACAGTCGAGGTTCACTGTGCTATGTGCATGTGAGATGAGGGGAATGTTCAAGTATGCGGCTCTGACCTGCTGAAGTGTTGAAATTTTACGAGATCTAGAGAATCTGATTGCATGTTCTGCCTGTTTTGATTTCACGGTGCCCTTTTTAGTGTTTGGTGTTTAACAGTATGGCAGTAAGTGTTTGTGAGCTAACCATGATAGTTTGATAAGCAATATTGAGAAATGCCAATATTTGCTTGCATAAAGAAGTAGTGTGAATTTTTTCCCTGGCATTAAATGTCATGATGTATCTTCTTTTACATGCCTCACATGTACGCTGGTATTCTTCGTTTCCATTGTTGGATTGCTTCTCACTCATGTCATTGTGCGTCTCCCTCTGTCTCTCTCTCTCTCAAACACACACACACACACCTCCTGTCATTCGGCCTTCAGTGTCTGTTCTCCAATAACGAGTACTGTTTCTGTTTATGTGAGCACATGACTTTTTTAAAATCATGATTTCATTGAAAATGATGTTTGTCTGTAGTGGATATGTTGATGCATTTTGTTAGTCATGTGTGCATATTGCAGTAGTCATGCTTCTGGAATGATGAGAAGTATTTATGGACATGAAAGTTTGAGAGTGCGTGTGAGGCTGTGCACAGTTGCTGTATGAGTGAATGCTTCTGTATTTGTGCGCCTGAGTGTGCCGGCCTGCCTGTCCGTTCATGGTGCCGTAATGAAGTGCCCATAAACTAAACATTTTGCTGTTCTGTGTTTGGATTGTAATAACTCTCTCTGCTTCTTGGATATTCTCCCATCTCTATCCATCCACACATCCTTCCTATGACCTCTCCATTTATTTTCAAACCATCTTTCCATTTGTTGATCTCTGCGCCCTCGCTTTTCCTGCTCCTTTTTGTTTACCATGCCCACCGTGTCTGTTCTGCCTTGTTGCCGGCTTCTTCTTTTTGTTTTGCTTTTCCTTTCAAATTTCTTGTTTTCCCTCCGCTCTCCTATTTATGTACTGCCTCACCACTTGTCTTGTTCTGCTGCCTGCCTACTTTGTGTCTATGGCACCTCCTCCCCTGCCTTTGCCTCCTTCCCTCTTCCTTTCCTTCCGTCTTTCTTCTTTCCTCCCTCCTTCCTTTTCTCCTTTAGGTGTCTGTCTGTCAGGAGATGATCACAGAGTTCCGAAACGCCGTCTCTTGTAAAAAGAGCTCCCGCATGCGCCGCAGACGGCCCCTGAGCAGCTCAGCAGCCTTGCGCCACCCTACACGCATTGCTCTGGGGGCCCCTCGGCCCCTGCGCTTGGTCCGGGAGATGCGGCTCAGCAACGGCAAGCTCTACAGTGGAGCTGGCCCCCTGACAGGTGGAGCTGGAGGAACGGGGCAGCCAGATCTGGGGCCTGGGCCCCAGAGGATCCTAGATGATCCACTCGGAGCCAATACCACCCCACCTCCACCTGCCCCTACCCCTGTGATGCTGCCTGCCCGCAGCTGCACTCATGTGAGAATCTGTCAAGAGTGCCGAAGGATCCAGAGCCTGAGATCAGGTAGCAGTATAGGGTCAGCGTCAACAAGAATACCACCTTCATCTGCCCCCCTGCCTCGGATACCACCACCCCCACCACCATCCTCCTCCAACACAGACAGTGAGGGTGGAGGGGTGCCCAGCCCAAGGCGACTGCATCACAGCCCCCCAGCTCACACTCCTCGACCCATTCCACCTCCACAGAGCAGCAACACCGCAGACCTACTGGGGGACCAGGACTGAGGCTTGAAGCAGCGAGGTGGGGGGGTTGAGGGACATTTGTGTTGCGTAGAAAAACAATGTTTCCACAGATCAAGATCATCTGAGAACTAAAAGGTTTGAGATGAGGGAGGAACAGAGTTAAAAAAAACAAAACAAAAAAGGAGCTGAACTCATGACAAAGCCAGCCAACACAAAGAGAGATGACCTTCAAAAGGATAAGAAATGTGGAGAAAACCAAGACTTCATCCAGTTGACCTTCAGAACTAAAGACACAGAACTGGCTGTGAGGTGGTCATCGGTTAAGCGTCTGTATTCAGCTCACAAGAACAGTTCGGTTTGGATAAATCAGAGAAGAAATGCACATGACCACATTTCAGTGCCCAGTGGCCTCCTTTTGTCTCCTTACTCCTCTCTCATGTCACTTCTAATTTGAAGGTGCTGGTTTTCTTTCACAGACACTTCACTGGAAGCTAACTAGCCCTTTACTGAAATGAAGCCTTGCTGGATGACATACTGTATCTGTATGTGGTTTTAAAACAGCAACTGAAAGACTTCCAGAGAATTATTTCCTGATGGCTTTTTTTTTTTTTTTTTTTTTTGGTTTTTTTCACATGCAGTCATATGCTTGAATTTCTAAGTCAAACTGGCAGGGAAGGGAACTTGTCATTGTCAAAAAGGCAACATGACAAGTTACCCTGATTTCCTGTGCAACACTCTCAACAAACACTTTGAAGAAAAAAAAAAAAACTCCACATTTCCAGCCAAAAGAAACTTTTAGAAAAGCATTTGTTAAATGGATCATCAGTAAATGAGGCGCTGCCTGTTAAATGAAGAATCGAATAATGTGCAGTTAACGATAAACAGAACCTCATCATCAGCCTGGTCTAATGATAGTCTAATTGAATTTTTTCATGGCAAAGAATTAGAACGATCATTTTGACAGTGTGAGCCACAGGCTATGATGCAGCTCTGAATTGTCGATAAAAATAGTGAGCCATTTGGATCTGTCATTTCCTGTCTGTTATTCTTTGGCATTGTTGTTTTAGGATCCACTGTAAACCATAGCGCTGCTTCAGATCTACAGTAGCATTTTATATTTTCTGCTCCAGTAAAGAACTGATTAAATTGTTATACTCTCTAACAAATTTTACCCCAGACACAGATTAAATTTTCACTGCAGAGGATGTATATAAAGCTTTTTAATGAATTGCATTTTCCCATCCTCTTTGAGTTCGCTGTATGCAACAGAGCCTGCTAGCGAGGGCGCCCCCAGATGCGACCCAACCGAGCCTGCCTCTGTTTAAGGGCAAAACGTGCCAGATGGGGATTGTACAGCAGCTAGATAGATGGAAGCCATGGACCTCGAGGCAAAGAGGAGCCCTGTGACATTGAGGGGCACAAGTGGCCGCAGAGCTGACAAGATGAGAAGTGATATGCCCTCACCATTCCTGTCAGTCACGCCACCTCATTAGAGACTGAAAAAGATAGGGAGAGAGTTTTTAGAGAAAGATGGCAACAGAGGGATTCTGTCTATGGTGTTTCGGTTAGCAATAAATCCATTTTGGGTTCAATTACAATCATAGGGGGGCTCCGCTGCCATCAAGGAACCTTGTTAAATAAGCGTACTGCATGCTTGTAGCAATGACACGTCACTGCAGAAGCAAGCGGCACAGGATTTGGTGCACATGTTGGAAGTGAGAGGTAGAGGGTGGGGTGGTGGGTGGGGGAAAGATAGCACGAAGGCATGAAATATTAACCCCTGGCTAAACACCCAAGACTAGCCGTCTGTGAAATCCCACTGCGGACAGTACTAATACATGCATTCACAGGGGAGATGATAGGGCCTTGTTGCGCTGCCAGATGGGAAGTGTGCATTAAGGAGCTCTCTCATGTATTCATACACCCATAATAGGATCTATAAGACGAAAATCCCAACAGTCATTTCAGTAACGCAGACGGAACAATACTGCAGAATTCAGAGGCACGTGCGTGCGCGTAGACACGCATAGTGTCTCACTCACACACACACACAGACACAACATCCTTTTGCCTCTGAAGCTAAATAGTTGATTGATGGTCTAAGCTGTGAAGAAATGCTCTCCTTTATGTCTCTAAAGGTTTGTAATTGCTGCAGTGAAAGGATGCTCACTCGCCTGGAATATTGATCCTAATGGGATTACTATCCTGCACCAGAGAGAGGGTGATGGAGAGAAGGAGATGGAGAATTTGAGAGAGATGAGGAGGGGTCCTGGCAGATAGGTGAGCGGGGAGACACAGGGAGAAGTCGAGTATGACCTTGGGTTGTTTTTTTTTTTTTTCATTGATCTTTTCTTTTTCACCACCGCAATCCTTCAGTAAGGACTTCCGTACAGGAACGATTACGCCTCGCTTTGGAAACCAGAGATCAGGATATAAAAACGTGTGTGTGTGTGTGGGGGGGGGGGGGGGGTCCAAAAGGGAGAGATCATGGAGGGGCAATGCAGCCCTCCTCTCTCCTAGTCCTTTGGGACCATTGTTGTTGTTGTGCGTGTTTCTGCAGCAGAGGATGCTGCTTATGTCCCCATAAGTGCATACAAAAGTGGGTTCAAGCAG
The DNA here is from genome assembly GCA_034780415.1 of Cichlasoma orientale. Lineage (NCBI taxonomy): Eukaryota > Metazoa > Chordata > Actinopteri > Cichliformes > Cichlidae > Cichlasoma > Cichlasoma orientale. The sequence goes on from JAVDPK010001235.1 coordinate 54,348, forward strand.
AGTGTGGAAGAGATAAGTTGGAAGATTGTTTTCAAAGAAAGCCGTTCGACTTATATAACTGCTGAGCCGGAGGTGTAACAGAAACTGAAATAGAGAACAACCATATGCTCTCGGTGACCATATTGTAATTCTGGGGAAAGCACAGCTCACTGCCTCTACTGATTATTTCCATCACTGTTCTGATTTCACCCCGCCCTCCTCATCTCCGAATTAATCAGCATGGAGGGCCATCAGCCTGTCTGTCATTCTGTCCATCCATCCGCCTGCCTGTGTGACTGCAGTAACCCCAGATGGGAGGCATGGCCATCAGTGTGGGGCCAGACTGTCCTCTGCAGCTAATTGAAACATTATGATGAGAAAGAGTCACGGAATCTGCATATGTGTGTGCCTCAGCCCTTCTGTGTGTGCGCGCGTAGCGGTGTGTGTGTGTCAGTCAGTTTCATACTGACCATAATGCTGGTCATCTGTCTGTGTTTTGACTAACTCCGGGCTCATTCCATGCTGCTGAGCTTGAGCACATAGTGGCACTCACACAAAAGTCACCTTTGTGAATAATTATCAGAAAACCATTATGTCCGCTCAGTGCCTCTTGATGTTCCTCTGTGGGAGTGTGTCTTTTCATAGAGGAATGTGTGTATGTGTGACTCATTGTTTGGCCGGCTTTGAAAGTTTGTTTTTCCCCAGTGGGGGGTTTCAGGGAGAAATGACTTTGCTTAGAGTTCGAAGGGAAGAAAGAGGTAAGGATTATCCAGACGAAGATGTGTTGGGTGGGTGGATGGAGGGCTGAGAAACGGCGACGGGCTTGGCAACAAACTGTAGCCGAGACAATAATAATCAACTGCAAACCGACTAAAAGAACAGAGAATATTGCCTAACCCACCTGGTGAAAACTGTCTAACTACACACACATACACGCACACACACACACACTTACACACACAGGCTCTCTCTACCTGCCTGTGGGGTGATTGTGAAAATGAGTTTTCAATACCTTCAAAGGCTTGTAATGCAGCCAGCAATTTCATTTTGACAGACACACTTCTAAAGGTTCAGTTTTTTTTTTTTTTAGTTTTTTTTTTTCTTTCTGCAACACAAAGGAAACTCACAGTGTGTGTGTGTGTGTGTGTCCGTCTGCGTGTGTGCATGTGGACGCAGTAGTGATCAGACTCCCACAGTGCCGTCTCAGCCTTTAAGAACTGCAGGAGACTTGTAGAGGACAAAAAACAGCATGAAAGGAGATAGGAAAAAAAGGAAGAAGGAGAGGAAGGGCAGTGTCAGGTTCACTTTCCAACTGTGTATTTGCATTAGTTTGTGAAACTACACTTTTTGACAAGGAGGTCTTTGCGGGGTGATTATCAGAGTGTTGGCGTAAATCCCGCTGCTTTAAAACTGCTATTCAACACGATGAGCAAACAGGTGAGGAATTTGAATTACGGCGTGTTAGGGGTCAAGTTTTAATAGGTGGACCGCGTTGTTTATACAAATCGGTATCAGTCAGATTCGCCCATTAGATGGATAGCTTATCAGCTGCGTGTCAACTCACGCTCTTGTTTAGAGGAAATTTAAATCGCTGCTGACACGGGCAGTTGTGGTCTATTTCCACACAAAGCTAGGCAGATGTTGATAACACATTTCTATTCACAAAAAAAAAAAGAAGAAAAAAAAACAATGGTGCAGCTCCAGCTGTGTTAAATCCAATTTGAATTATTTTGATAGTTCAAACTGTTCCGATGAGTTCCGGTAATAAGTAGACAGCTTGGCTGGCTGTGTCTGCGACAACACGTCAGGTCTCATAGGGTTAAGACAGCACCAATTGTACTAGCTACACTTGCGCTGAGCTTTTTCTTGGCATGTGGCTTGTTCCAAGCATCTTGGACAACTTGCCACTGTTCTTGTGTGGAATTATTGTGTCCCAGACTAACTCCATGATACTGATATCAGGCCTCACTTGGGGGGGGGCATACCATCTGTTGTAGAAGTCTTTCTTCTTCTTGTTGCTGAAGATAGTTCATTATGACTCTAGCTGTATGTTTGGGGTCATTGTCAAGCTGGGAAATGAATCTCAGATGCTTCCTTAAGGGTTCTACATGATATAGATCATATATTTCAAAGCTTTTACACAGATCTCTATATTTAAAGGCATAGACATGTACACATGCCATTAGAGACATCACCACTAGTGCTCCTGCAGGTGGTTGATCCTCAGCCAGTACATCAGACTGATGGCCTGGCACTGATCGTTTATGACATAGGCAGCCACGGGGGGTCCTTGGGGCCTGTGAGGGCCACACAGCCTCATTTTGGCTTGACATCACTGGGTCTGACCTCAGAGGCGGTGCAAAGCTGAAGGCACAAAGTGCCTCATTTGATTGAGCAGAGCAAGAGCTTAGAAAGACAGAGATAATGATTTCCCTCTGTGAACCATTCATAGTATTTGTGCTGTTGTGGAAATCAACAGACTGTGTAGAACAAACACACAGGGCAAGCATCTGTATTTGAGACAGCCACCTCTATCTTTGGAAAAAAGTGATTCATCCCAGTGCAAAATAGCAATCATATTGCATTCTTCTCTTAACTGCTGGCTACAAGATGACATAGAAAATGCAAAAATATAGATATTTAAAATGCTGTGGATTGTCTGTGCCAAACACGCAGCTTATACAAGCTGCACCGGTCAGCGTTTTAAACGCGCAGGGACTCAGTTAATTGTCCACGTATGTTCCGGTCATTTTCTTTCCAGAAACATGAAAAACAGGTGGTTATTTTGTGGTTGTTGCCGTGGCTCTTGATGCACAGTTAAATTCACGATCCTGACTGTCAGACAGTTTACTCATAATTAAGACTAACAGTGCGGGAAAGTTTTTCTACTGTTCAAAGTTTTTCCATCGTGACTCCTCCCGAGCTTTGAGTTGAGATGGGAAATCCAAAGATATAGATTATTAGTGATTGATGATTTCTCGAAGACAGAGTAGATTATTCCAGATTTATTGTGTCTGATGATGAGTCCCATTCCTTCCGTGCTGATTATGGCTGGAGGGCTCCGCAGGTTGTTCACGCCTGTGTTTATTATGTATGTGTGAGTGTGCACATTTCCCAGGACACAGCACCCTGAGACTGATGTGCCTCGTGTGTAATAAAGAAGCGGCATAATGAGATGCCTAACTTTCCCTCTTTGAATGATATTTTACATTAAAAATGTAAATTAAAAAGTCCCCCCTCACCACACCCCGACCCCCCTCTCCTCATCACCATGTCCAAAACAATTTTCTGCATGGCTCCCTTGCAGTAGTGGAGTAGAGTGTATGTTTGTGTGTGCGCGCGCGTGCGCGCGCGTGCGCGTGTGTGTCCGTTCTTGTCTGGACCCTAACTGATTGTGATTGCATTTCCATCGGATTTTCTCCCGGCGAGAAGGAAAGCAGGGCCAGAGACGGAGAAATGGGATCAGAGGGGGAAACTCATCTCCCCTTCCCAGACACAGTCCCTTTCACACACACACACACACACAGTCACGCAAATACATTGAATGGTGTCTTCTATTACTTGGGGTATTAGCATTACTAATGAGGTGTGAGAGAGGGACAGAGATGGAGCAAGTGGAAAACGAAAAAGAGGTGGATCAGGGAAACAGAGCGAGCGAGAGGAAGAGGAGTAACTATCAATCTCATTGCAGGGGAATCAATGAGGAAGGTAGGAAGTTGGAGAGGAAGGCAGAGATTAGAAATTTATTGGAAAAGAGTGAGAGTTGGTAAAAGAGGGAGAAGCAAGATGAGCGGAATAAAAGTAAAGGCGTAGCAAGAACTGAGAAGTGACATTTTCCATCTAAAACCATCTGTTCTGTGGTGTACACTGTGTGTGTACGTGTGTGTGTGTGTGTGTCTGCTCTCTATGTACATACGTGTATTATCACACACATATGTGAGGAGCTGCTTATCATATCTGGTAATCCAGGAGGATTTCACGATCCATCGAGTGGGATGAGAGGATATCCTGATTTACTAACAATGGCTTTAAGAGATGCTCTCAACCTTCCCACTCGTATATACTGTATGTGTGTCTATGCGTGCATGTGTGTACATTTTCAATTTGTGTCTGTACAGGATCAGACTGCCTCTTCAGAGAAGCTGTACCCATTGGACACCTGTTCTGATAACTCAACACTGACAAGCTTATTGTTCAAGTGCTACCTACACTATAATTCCCTATACAGTCTGTAATGCACAAGTAATGAAACATCCTACAGTCTGTACGCGTGTGAGGTACTGTGATGTGTGTCTGTGTTTTACCCCAGATAGCATCTTTGCACTAGATAAACCTATTGTTCTCCCCTCTAACCACCATTATCCCAGTGCAGAGGAAAACTGCTTCACTTGTTCAGTGCAAAATCCAGAGTATCGCTCCTCACCCATCTTCTAAGACTGTCTCATCTCGTCTCTCCATCCATTCACTTTTTTAATTTCATCTGTTTTTGCCTCTCCATCTGGGGCTCCTCGTTTTTTTCTCTCTCTTTTTTTGTTCTCCCTGCACATCATTTGTGCAATCACTCTCTTCTTTTTATTCTTTTCCCCCCTTCCTCCTCTTCCTGCACTCCTTCTTTTGTCTGTCATAGCTGGGTACAGCGCAGTCATTTGCTGCTATAGTCTATAGCTAGAAGCCCTCACGCAGAGATAGATGCCTGCCTATGAAAGACATTTGTTTCCTTTACTGTCACTGTGCAATAATCAGCCACTCTAACGTAATCAACATATTGCCCTTGCAGTAAATACAGCTGAGCAAGTGCATCCGCGCGCACTTGTGTGGGCATGTGAGCTTCTCCGTGTGTGAATGTGTGCGGTAATGGGGAGGGAGTGCGGTTTTTGTTTTTGTATTTGTGTGCCTGTGTACCTGCAGTCGTGTAGATGTGGATGGGTGTCTATTCGGTCTCTTTTCTTTTCTTTGGCAGCGCATGCAAATGCAGATTCTCATGCATGCGTATGCCATGTGACAGAGAGAGATGATTCTTGGTGAAAAACCAGTTTGTTAACGAATTAGAGTTAATTAGCCAACTTTCAGTTCCCAGTGCTGTAATTGGGCCCATTTCTCTCTGTTTCCTCCAGCTGGCGTCTCTCATCCACTGCGGCGAAAGGAGGGGAGAGAGAGGGAGAGAGGGGAGGGATGAGTCTGAGGAATTGGTGGGGAAGGGTAGGGGGAATGGGGAGTGGAGGGGGGAGCATTACATGTCTGTAGGGGTCTGTGGAGTGCGAGCGAACTTACCCCCTGGGGGTAAGAACCACTTGCACCGGGATCGAGACAGTAAGAAGTATTAACTGAGAGATAATGACGAAAGGAAGGCTGATGGGAATGAAAATGCAAAAGAACGTGTGAGATGAGGGCGGAGAGGAAGTGCGAGGGGAGGGTGGTGGTTTGTGAGACGGGGGGGTGGGGGTGGGTGGGTGACAGAAATATTGAAGGATGAGAGGGGAAACGGTGAAATCATAAGCCATTGCAAATTGAGGGAGAATGATGCACAGTGGCACAGCAGTTTAAGGGCGAGCACGGAGCAACTGTGTTCAAGTCCAGCTCGTGTAGAACTTTCTCACAGGCTCCGTTTCCTATCCTTCCTTTTCTCTCTGCACCAGCTTAATAAACCCAGAAATGCCATGAAGATCATATTTAAAGAAAACGACACTGCAGGGTCTGGTTGAGAAATAATGCTACATATAAAAATTGCGAGGCAAGGGAGTAGTGAAGTGAAGGAGTGATGAAAGAGAGGAACAGGCCCTCTCTTGGTACCGCAGTGTGATGATCAGTAGAGTCTAATGAAGGTGGAGATGTCCCACAGGAGTCCTGCGCTCTCTTGACGACCACTGGGAATGGCAATTAATGCATGGTGTACTGAAGGAAGATGCATATACACACACACACACACACTGGCTGGTGCACACATTCAGATGCACAGTTACATAAAATGAACCACAGCCTAACTTGCCATAGTCTAAACTCAAACAGTGCAAATCGGTGTATGCTGCATTCAGCCATATTACATTTACCATCAGTTTACATAATGAAAATGGCAACAGGAGAACAGTTTTATTTCCCATTATTCCATGCAAGCTCCAGACAGAATAGTTCACAGCTCAAGTGATTGGCTCCATTGTGCATGTAACCACCCAGATCTCTCAACAACACGGGCCTCGTTCTAGCTTTGGGTTTCCTGCACAAAGAAGTCCTGTTCCCTCTGCTGCATTGCCCTATATTTCAGATGTAAAACCTGTGTATGCATCAGCGCAGCTAACTCTCCTTATATTGGCCCTTCTGCTCATTATCTTATTGGTATTTTCCTCCAGTTGGTGCACTGGCTGGAGCAGAGAAATGATAGAGATTTGGAGTGGGAAACGAGCCTCAGGTGGATGGGTCCCTCCCTGCACTGCGGATTGCTGCATGTGTCTTCTGTTGAACAACTACTTTTAGAGCAGGTCACTGAGGGACCTCACAGTTATGTAAAGATGAAAGGATAAACTGCTGAGACAGGAGAGTAGAGAGAAATGGACAGCGTAAGAGATAAAAAAAAAAAAAAAAGTGTGTGTGTGTACGTGCACGCGCGCGTGAGGCGTCTTTGCATGAATGACTTGGTGTGTGTGTGTGGGTGTGTGTGTGTGTGTGTGGGTGTGTGTGTGTGTGTGTGTGTGTGTGTGTGTGTGTGTGTGTGTGTGTGTGTGTGTG
>JAVDPK010001235.1:66153-82326 GCA_034780415.1 Cichlasoma orientale
ACAGAAATTTCCAGTTTACCCGGTCGAATGCTTTCTCTGCATCTAAAGAGACAACTGTGGTTTCTAATTTGTTAGTGGAACAGTAATCTATTATATTTATTAGTCGTCGTGTATTATTGGCTGAGTGCCGACCCTTGATAAAACCTGTTTGGTCTGGATGTATAATATATGGAGTGATTTTTTCTTTCTTTAATAGAAGGGTACCAACAAATTTTTTTGTCAGTGCATATATACATGCATACATACAGATACACTGATAATACTAGTGCATCAACTTGTATGCACCATAGGACTGGTTGATTTTACATAATTTGATGTAATTAAGCAGTTTTTAATGCATGGATTTTTTTTCCCCTGACGTATTTGAAAATAGAACTGATGTGGTGGAACAAGAGTTTTTTTTTTTATTTCACAAGGCTTTGAGCTGTTGGTTTAATTAGTATTGATGAGTTCTTGGAGGTTTTTAAAAAAATGCATAACCTTAATGTTCCTATAGATCATCTCAAAGTATATTTACCAGTATCTGTCAGCCAAAAATAGTGGAGATGAACTTAAATTGCAAATACAAGCACAAGTACAAAATGTAGATAGTAAATACACTTAAATAAGTGTACTTTTTGCCGTTTCTGTCCTGTGCTGAATAATGCACTGCCCACACACTTTGCCACGGACAAGACAAAACGCAACAGTTCAAGAAGAGAATAAATCACTGCCTGTCACATCTGTCAAAACTTATTAATTTCTCTTTTAGCAATCAAGTTCTGTTATAGCACCAAATCTAGAGACCGTTACAAAGAAAAAAAGAACCCCCACAACTCTGTTCTCACAGCACAGATTGTAAAGATAATCAATTTTCACAAGAACTGGCTTTCAGTATTAAAAACACACAACAGATTCAAATGAGCTGTCAAACTACTTTGCAACAAGAAAAACAGATTTTTTTTCACACATCCTCTGACAGCACCGAGTGAGCAGACACTTTCACACCCACAGAGTGACACTTTGAGGAAATGCTGTTTGAAAATAGGTGACTGTGACAGTTCGTCAGGTATAGACCAACATGGTATGTTTGCAAACCACATTTTCACCTTTTTTTTTTTTTTTTTTAGGTACAGTAAGAAGTACTGCAACACCTGCAGACAGGATTGTGACATGATCATTAAGCAATGTTCTGCACAAAAGAGTCAAAGCTGACAGAATACTGAGAGAGAAATAAAAGACTACAACTTTTGTTATTACCACAACCTGTGCCATGTCATGGAAAACTACCTACAACTCACAGAAAATACTCACAGGTTTTTGACTGAACATTTTGTACAATATGGAGTCAAGAAAGTGCCTAATTCAGAAGTGCAAAACCTTCTAGTCCAGTCAAGTTTACGCTTTCACAATCAGGCTACTGCCACATGCACTCCAGCCTCCCTGTTTGACTTACAAAAACTCTAGCATTATACAAGTCTCAAAATCTGGCAGCTGAATAGAAAACCGTAGTACTGTTTAGCTTCTGAACACTGTGACTTCCAGTTCAGTGGAGAAAAAAACCCGCCAGCTAAACAGAGGTTTCCAAGTCCAGCTTATTTTCTGTCGATGAACAATTCCTTTCTCAATCTCAGCTACTAAAAGTACCAAAATAAATAAGTGAAATCTTAAAATTAGGGTTTGGTCATTGTTTTAGTTTTGTGTAATGTGTTTTTTCCCTTTTTGCTATTTTAATTTTTTTTCTTACTTTTTCTTTGCTCGTCTGAGTGATTTGGAGGAAGAGAAACTTCCAAATGCTTGTTCTGTTCTGTGTTTGCTGCGTGTTCTCCTGTCTCCTGCTGCCAAACTTGATGTTTTAGTCTTTTACTTGAGCAGACTTAAGCAGAATAGAACTGAAATCATCGCTCTGTAAATCTTTAACCAAACCAGGAACATCATCTTTTTTGTTTTTTTGTCCATTGCCGGTTGTGCACAATGAAAATTTGCAACAGATCATCCTACCTACTGCTCACTGTCATTTACATTACATTAATTCGAGGTAAGACTCTTGTGATTATACTCAGGCAATTTAAAATTTTTTAAAAAGCTAATTAATGCTGATTTATGCAGTTTATATTGAATTTAAATAATGTAAATGATGATAAAGACTGTCAGGAAACATTCTCTTAACATCATTTACAAACACAGTTCAGGTCAGGATACAAACTACACAGCTTCTCTATTTTAGAAAATGACTAAGATATGTCTAGAATAAAAGCTGAATAAATACTAAAATTAACAAAAAGGCAGCATATGACTACATTTTTACAGCTGACTTTTCCTTTCCTCTTGTCTTCATGTGATAATTTATTCTTGGCAGTTTTGGAGGCACAACAAGTCAAAGTCTTGCCTGAAGTTACTGCATTTGTTGGGAATGATGTCACCCTGCCCTGCCAGTTCCAAGGACTACAGAATACAAAGATTACTCAGGTTCAGTGGGCTCACCTGCCATCAGAAGGAACAGAAGAAAACAGAGTCATTATTGTTTTTAAACATCAGCTTGGAGTGAATATTCCCATGTCTCCACTGAGTGAGAGGGTGACGTTGGCAGAACAATGGCTGATGATTCAGGCTGTGGAAATGGCAGATGCAGGGTTGTACTGTACACCTGCAGCATTTCTGCCTTTCCCAGTGATGAATTTGAAGGAACCACCAAACTTGTTATTCAGGGTAAGTAAAGTACCTTAAACAACCTTACTATATTGATTGTACTCAATGGGAGAGTCTTTACTGAGGTGGCCAAACTGAAACAATTACTTACACCACAGTAGAACAGAATTTTATTTATGTCCCGTTATATTTTTCCTGCCTGGCAAATTGCTTTTGGCCTAATAGGCATTTTTTTTTTTAAATTTTCAATTTAATATGCAGCCATTACTGTTAGGCAGTAGGAATACATAATGACCCATATATAATATGGCTTAATATTCAGTTGATGCATACACTTTAAGCACTCCATCTACCTCACATCCATGGCCAATTTAGACTCACCAATTTCCCTAACATGAATTTCTTTCTTTCTTTGAGGCAACAGAAACCAAATGTGCAAATGGAAATGGTACATGAAGTAGTATATATATAGCTGTTTTCTAGTACTCAGAGTGCTTTTTACTACAAGCCACATCCACCCATTCACACAGAACTTTATTCTGTGACTTACTGTAAGTGCTTTCTAACACACACACACACACACACTCTCTCTCCAGTGGATTGCAAGGGCAATTTGGGGATCAGCACCTTGCCCAAGAACACTTCAGCATGCAGACTAGCCTAGTCTACATGCTGTTTGAGTGAATTTGTCATTAATTAACAAAATCAATACTTTGAGCTCATATATAAATTGATCATAACACGGCCGAAGATACAGTCTTACTTGTGTGTTTCACTTCCAAGGACCGGCAAAACAGATGGCGATATTACCAAGGATGATTGTTGCTGGAGTATTTGGGCTGATAGTAGTGACCATGATAGCCACAACACATGTCCTTCATCAGAATAAGGTGCATACAAGTGTATGTGTGTGTGTGTGTGTGTGTGTATGAGCTGTTTGAAAGCATATTTCTTCTGGGACCAGGATTTTATCATAATGTATATAGTATATTAATGTATATATTAGTAACATGACAGCATTTTTCATGTATTTACATGAAAAATTTACAGGTATTTTTCATGTATTTACATGAAAAATTTACAGGTATTTTTCATGTATTTACAGTTCAGAACATTCACATCTGAAATCAGGTAGTCCAGCTGTAACTAATAGTGAAACTCTATTTTTAATCACTCAGATGTAAGGCTTCGGTCAAACATCAGAGGTACGCTGGTGAGTTCCTCTTTTCCAAGTTTCTAATATTACTAACAAGTTACTTTATATCTTTTTTCATATTGTTTTACCAAAACTATTCTGTCTTTCAGACGCAGTTGATGTGGTGATGTGTGATTGAAGGAAGCGAGCTCACAGCTGGTTTGACAGATTTAAGTTTTCTAGTTCAAATTTTGATTCTTCAGTTACTTTGACAAAATTGATTTCAAATCAACTTGACGAGAACAGTGAAAATGAAACTAAACACTTAATTCTGACACATGCAGGTACAAGATGTTTTCTACAGTGATGTCGAGTTCAAACCACCTTGAGATGGTACCTCATGCCCCACTGTCCACTGCGTAGACATTCAGCGCTATTTATTGTTTGAATAATCAACGTAACAGGACACACCTGGGCAACAAAACACACCTGTCAGTCACATGTTCCGATACTTTTGGAAATTAAAGCAGAGATGTTGATCTCTTGTCTCTTTTTTTTTTTTTTAATGTCAAACCCAAATGTTTTCAGCCTCATTGTTCTAATGCTTTTGGAGGAGAGTGTAAGACTGACAAAACAGTAGCAGACATGTGCTCGGTTCTGTGGCTTAAAGCAAACACTGGTCAAACAGTAGGCTTTACATTAAGGCTCATCATTTTAAAACTGGCTAAAAGAGAGGAAGTTAGAAGAAATATTTTGGTAAAAACATTTGGTGAATCATGAAATAAAAAACATTACCAAGAAGACTCTGGGCTGTTAGAATCTTATATCAGACAATTGGGCAACATTCCTCTCCCAAAAGTCCAGCAGCTGGCCTCCTCGGGTCACAGATGGTTAAGGACTGTTGTTCAAAGAAGACGGGACGGTACCCAGTGGTCAACATGGCCCTGTTAAGTTTTTTTCTGAAAAATGTTGCTGTCATCAAATTCAAAATGTGCTAATATTTTCTCAAAATGGTACATTTTTATCACTTCGAAGGTTTTATGTTTTCTATGTTTAGTTGTGAATAAATTTTGGTTGTCTGATATTTACAAACCCCTGCTTTCTGTTTTATTTACATTTTACACAGTATCCCAACTTTTTGGGGGGAGTTTGTTACTGCAATTCCGATAATTTGCAATTAAATGTTTTTGAAGAGCCTTTTTTTGCTAACAAATGAAGAGATCTAACAACAACAGTTGCCTCGCTCTGATAATGTGAACCATCAAGTAATGCCCAGTAAAATAAATCACCATAACTCATAGCTGTAAGCATCTTTATGTCAGTTATGCAGCACCCTCTCCAGTACAACAGGGACCTCGTGTGGTGAAATAATGAAAAATACTTTGTAACCGAAAGCCTTTAATTTACCATTAATCTGCCTCGTGAAGCCCTACAGATATGAACGCCACTATTGTGATTAATAAAATGAGCTTCATGGGAATTACTCTAATAATCTCAGTAGTAAAAAAATCAATTAACATCTCCCTTTTTTAATAGATCACTGCATACTCAACTTGAATACTCAACAGTGTATAAATACAATTTCAATGTAATATACCTCGTACACACAGCTACTTGTCATGATGCAGTTTTCAGAGAGCCAGTGTTTATGGTTTGAGCTCAAATTAATTAACTAACAATCAATTTTGGGGTAATTAAGTATTCCAGTATTCTCTGGTTCCAGTGTGTTATTGTAAATCATTTTCATAATGCACTCCCTTCCTGCCTCTCTTGACTGTCTTGACTGTTTCCTGCCCAGACAGAAATCATCATACCAGAAAAGAGAAAACACAGAACTAGTACGGTCTGCGAAAACAGGAAGTTTAAGCTGCAATAGCATCATCAACAACAAAGAAATGTGTAGAGTTAGCAGAACTGTGCACTGTCTATGGGACTAAATTATATGTAAACCACTGAAATTTGAAGTGATGTGTTCAAATTTCACAGAAAACACAATAAAAAAATGTAAATATACAGCTTTGATATATGAGCTCAAAATTGTAAACAATAAATAAATAGATTGATAAATAAATTAAAAGTTCACACAGACAGAAAATGCTAGAAAATAGCACCATTACAGCAATAAAACCTTATTTTAATAAACGTAATTCTCACACAACAACACCTGCAGACAGGATTGTGATATTAATATTGAGCAGTGTTCTTCACAACAGGCCCAAGCTGACAGAACACTGTGATACTATGAAGCTGCAGCTTTTCAAATCTTGTATGTGGCTTAAAGCTGCTGTTGCAAATTTTATATTATGAATGAATTCAATTCAGTTGCTCCAGGCAATCAAGTTAATTTTACTTTGTTTTTTTTGATAACTTAAACTCATTCTGCTCTCGCAAAGACTGGCACGGCATACTGCTTTCTTCATTGCCCAGTTTCTTCTTTATTGATTGTGCAATTTTCTACTTTTATCTTACCGTTTCTTTTCCTCATCCTTCTTTGATGGTTTTCAAAGGAAAAATAACTTTCTGTAAACTCATTTGTCAGGTGTTTGTCAGGAGCAGCACTTCCCTGCAGGATAAGAAGTGTTGACTGTCTTAAATCTCCTGCAGAAATACATACACCATAAACACTGCAGAGTTCAAATCAGTTGCATTTTGTTTTTGATGAAATGGTGGAGATTACCATAGATGTGTTTCACTGCATCATGGTAAAAGAAGAAGTTATTTACATTGATAAAATGCTGGAGGCTTGTAGAAAGCAGAAACACTGTGGATGTTTCTGCTTGTACTTTTTGTTGCTGCAATACAAAAAAGCACAAAAACAAACTGCAACCCCAATTCCAAATAAATTGGGACAGTGTGAAAGGTAAAAATAAATTAAAAGAGAGTGCAATCTTATGTAAATCTCAGAAACCCAAATTTTATTCACAACAGAACATAGAAAACATATGAAATGTTTAGAGTGAGAAAAATGTACTATGTTAAGAAAATTATTATGATGACAGGAAAATGTTTCAGAAAAGTTGGAAAAAAAGACATGATACATGCAACTTAATTTGCAAATACTTGAACGGTGTACAAAATGTATAAATACACTTAAATATGCTTCTGTTTAGTTCCATCTAACTGCCAATCTAGAGAGAGTTACATAGCGGAAAACTAAAGATAATCAAATTTCCTAAGAACTAACTTTCAGTATGAAAAACACAACAAATTCAATTCAAATGAGTCTTCAATATTACTTTGTAACAAGAAAAACTGATTTTGTTCATACATGGTCTGACAGCACCGAGTGAGCAGACACTTTCACACCCACAGAGTGACACTGTGAGGAAATGCTGTTTGAAAATAGGTGAGTGTGACAGTCCATCAGGTATAGATCAGCACGGTATGCTTGCAAACCACATCTTCACCATTGGGGGGTGGGGTGGGGGGTTACAGTAAAAAAAGATACTGCAACACCTGCAGACAGGATTATAACATGATCAACAAGCAATGTTCTGCACAAAGGACTCATGGAAAACTACCTACAACCCAAAGAACACAATCCTGGGTTTTTGAGTTTACATATTGTACATTATGAAGACAAGAAGCATCTACTGCAGATCTCTCCAAGTACAAAAGAGAAAACCTCTAAACAGGTGGAACGTTGGAGAGTGGGCATTACATGTAATACATATAGAATATATTTAAAGTTGGACTTTTTGAATTAAATTGTGGAAGAACATTTTAGCAATGTAATAATTTCTTGAGAAGCACCTGTACAGCTAATGAGGACTGTTCCACATCATAGCTTGTTAAACAATTCCTTTTCATATTTCTGGCTATACTATCAAATAAAACTACAAAAATAAATAAGTGAAATCTTGAAAGAAACTTTTTTTTTTCATCGATTTACTTTATTTCTTTTGGTTGTGCTATTTTAATTTTTTTTCTTATTTTTGTTTGTTCTTCTCATTGGTTTGGATGAAGAGGAACTTTGTGTGCTTACTCACACATTATAATTGTGGTCCTCTTTGTAAACACTTCTTCTTTTCTGTGTTTGCCACATGTTGTCATAACTTGAGTCTCCTGCTGCCAGACTCCATGTTAACATGAATGTGGACAAAATCAGGAACATTGTGTGATTTGTAAGGCGTCTTTTTTGTTTTTGCCCACTGCCTGTTGTGCACAATGAAAATTTGCAACAGATCATCCTACCTGCTGCTCACACTGATTCACATTACATTATTCCCAGGTAAGACTCTTGTGTTTATACTTGGTCTATGTTTAACTTTTGAAAATAGTTCACATTAACTTTACCTATTATAAATGTGGTTAAAGATTGAACATTCTGTTATCACAGTCTAACTCCACACGGCTTCTTCACTCTAAAAATGTACATAGTATTTTCTAGAAATTATAAGAAATGTTAAGTAATTTATTGCTAAAAATGATTTCAAAAGGAAGCTGTCTTTCTGTTTCCTCTTGTCACCATGTCATGATTTATTTTTGGCAGTTCTGGAGGCACAACAAGTCAAAGTCTTGTATGAAGTTACTGCATCCGTTGGGAACGATGTCACCCTGTCCTGCCAATTCCAAGGACAACAGAATACAACAATTACTCAGGTTCAGTGGGCTCGCATGCAACCAGAAGGAACAGAAGAAAAGGGAGTCATTATTGTTTTTCACAGTCAGTTTGGAGTGAATATTCACAATTCTCCACTGAGCAAGAGAGTGAAGTTTGAAGAACAATCGCTGTTGATTCAGGCTGTGGAAATGGCAGATGCAGGGTTGTACACCTGCAGCATTTCTGCCTTTCCCAGTGGTAAATTTGAATCAGACACCAAGCTTGTTGTTCAAGGTAAGTAAAGTATCTTATACAACCTTCTTACACTGACCTCCCTGCAGTGATTAATCAAAATTTCAATTCAATTCAATTTTATTTGTATAGCGCCAAATCACAACAAACAGTTGCCTCAAGACGCTTTGTATTGTAGGTAAAGACCCTACAGTAATACAGAGAAAACCCAACAGTCAAAATGACCCATAATGAGCAAGCACTTGGTGACAATGGGAAGGAAAAACTCCCTTTTAACAGGAAGAAACCTCCGGCAGAACCAGGCTCAGGGAGTGCAGTCATCTGCCGTAACCGGTTGGGGTTGAGGGGAGAGAGAGAGAGGACAAAAGACATGCTGTGGAAGAGAGACAGAGATTATTAATAACTAATGATTAAACACAGAGTGAAGTATAAACAGAGTAAAAAAAGGTGAGTGAGGCTGAGTGAGGCAGTTTTTACAGAGTGGACAGGCTGAAACTGTTACTTACACTATGGTGCTGCAGAAATGCACATATTTAATGTCCTCTTATTTTTGTCTTTGTGGTAAATCACTTTTGGCCTAATAGTCACTTATTTTTGTACCTTCGTATGAGACATGATGGTCATTTAGAGCATAGTAATCTTTAATTTGGTAGCATTGAACTATAGTGGGAATAGTGGCATTCCATGTATGCCCTGCCTGGTACGTTGAATGCCAGAACAGCTGACCTGAAAGACAAGATCATGGCTAAGCTGGAGACCTGGCTGATTACTAAGACTATGTTTAGTACCCTTTAAAAATCTACTAGAAGATGTGACTGCGGCACTAATACTAAACACTAAAGTGCCATATGGAAAACACAAGCCACAAAACAGAGAAAAAAATATATCCTCCTTAAAGCTTGGGTCCTCTACCAGAGGCCTGGGAGGTTGAGGGTAGAGGGCATTATCTTAGCTGTTCCTAGGACTGTGCTCTTCTGGACAGAGATCTTGGATGTCATTCTTGGAATCTGTAGGAGCCACTCTCCCCATTTTGGGGTCACTGCCCCGATTGTTCTGATTACCACATGGACCACCGTTGCCTTCACCTTCCACTAGCTAGTTCTTCTCTCAGCCCTCAGTATTTATCAAACTTCTCGTGCTCCTTTGTCCTGATGTTGCTATCACTTGGTATTGCTACATCTATCACTTTTTCAGGAATTTCCCTCTGGGATGAATAAAGTATTCTGATTCTGATTTTCTTTGTCCACCACTATGATGTCCGGTTGGTTAGCCATCACAAGTTTGTCTGTATCTGGAAGTCCAACAGGATCTTAGCTCTGTTGTTCTCAACCACCCTTGGGGGTGTATCCTATTTTGATCTCGGAACTTCCAGCACCCCAGCAGGGTATCTGACAACTGGCAAGGCTGTAGGTACTGTAGGTGTTGATAGCCCGGATCTTGTTCTTCCCATTTAGCTGACTCCTAGGACTTGCCTTACACTTTACAGGTACTTGGAGGTTGCAGCTTTCCGAGCAGCCTCTTCATGGTTCCATTTGCCTGTGGGATTCAAAGGTACTCGTAGCTGTCCTCAATTCAGTGTCTGCAATACTGCCTTCTGGTAGTGCAATCCCCTCAGTACATGATGAAAAGATCCCTCAGAGCCTTCATCAAGAACTATATGTATATATATATACTATATATACTATATATACTATATATACTACTATATATATATATATATATATATAAGGCTTTGGTTGGCTTGTATTGTATAAAGTGCCATAGAATCACCAGTTAACCTAATATCCAGCCAACCAGAAGATTCAAATCTTCTTGCTGTTAGGCATCCACTGGACCTCTGTACAAATATTTAGAAACAAGGGCTGCATCGAAATGGTTCCACAAAAAGATTTGCCTGAATAATAGTAGTTACTGGATATGACTGCAGCTCTGTGAGTATATGTAAACCCCGCGGTGGGCTTCATCCACTGGTTTGACTGGCCAGCGTTGTAGCCACCCTTTAGCTCCACCCCTGGTTATACCTCCAGAAAGCCAGACTCACACAGACTTGAATTTTCATTAAATAACACTATCAACATTGCAAGCTTATATTTAAATTCATCACAATGTGACTGAAGTTATAGTCTTATTGTTATGTGTCTTCTCCCATAAAATTGCCAAGGTGAGATGGTGAGATTACCAAGGATGATCTCTACTGGAATATTCGGGCTGATAATTGGGACCATGGTAGCCACAACGCTTGTCATTGTCTTCAGAATAAGGTGCATACAGTGTGTGTGTTTGTGTGTGTTTATTTGTGTATGAGCTGTTAGAAAACACGTCTTCCAGGACCAAGAGTGTTTGATCATGAAATATTACTAAACAACATTTGTCATTCATTAAGTATTTCCATTCATTTATAGCTGAGAAAATTCACGTCTGAAATCAGGTATTGAAACCATAACCAATCACAAAATTCTATTTTTGTCACTCAGACGTGAGGCTTCGGTCAGGCATCAGGTCTACATAAGTGAGTTCCCCTTCTCTGAATTTCTTTTAGCAAGTAGCAAGTTATTTTATATCTTTTGTATTGCTTCAGTTCCTTTTATTCAAACTATTCTGTCTTTCAGATACAGTTGATGCAGTGATTTGTGACTGAAAGAGGTGAGTTCACAGTTGGTTTGACAGGTTTAAGTTTTCTAGTTCAAATTTTTATCATTCAGTTACTTTGACAAAAAGGAATTTCAAATCAACCTGATGAGAACAAAAGGAAAAATAAAACTAAGCACTTAATTCTTACACATGCAGGTACAAAATCTTTTCCACAGTGATGTTGAGTTCAAACCATCCTGAGATGATACCTCGTCCTCCACTGACAAACACAAAGAGCCTGAGGATGTCAAGCTTCAAAGAGAGATGAAATAATAAAAATCATAGCTCTTTTCTTCTTCTCTGTGTGGGCACAAACTTGTTGTCAACATTTACAAATTACAATTGTCACATCTTTACAGACTTGAGTAAATTAAGTAAAACTTAACGGCTGTCTATATATATATATTTTTTTAATCAAAGTCTGCCTGAATTTAAGTAAATGCGTGCCTGTTTCTGTGGTTTAACACAAACATTGTTCAATCCTTGGGCTTGACATGACAGTAAGGTTCATCATTTGACAATTTCACAATCTGCCAAAATAGAGGAAGTTATAGCAAGAATTTCAGCGTCACGCATTGCCAGAAAGGACTGCACTTTAGGGTTTTTTTGGGCAGCAGTGATGGTGTACTGCGTTGGGGCGTCAGTCCCAATCCCTACAAGCAGCCTGTTCCAAAACAACATCTGCATTATCAGAATTCGGCTCCTTTAGGAGCCTTGAGGCTGGTATCATATCTCTCCTGGGACAATGTGTTATCCCATATGGGGCCCACCTATGTGTGCTGGCTGGGTGGTACAGTACTCCATAGGAGTACAGTATGAGGGGATTTTTTTTTAACCTTTCCTTCTGTTGATCGTTTTCCTTTTCTTGGGAGAAGATTATGCTGGCGGCGCCCAACGGCAGCGGCTGCAGACAGCCATCTCCCCTGTATGTTAGCTTGTATGTCCTCTTAGATGGCTGTTCTGAATGGAATTTTGTTGTATGTATAATGATTAATTTCATTGTATGTCAATGACAATAAAGTTCTATTCTATTCTATTCTATTCTGATGTATTTGCCTGATTGGTCTCTCCTGTTGGTGCATCTTTGTCAATAGTATTGAAGGATATTGAAGTTTAATTTGATCACTTTCACTCAATATTTTTGGCTGCAGGATCTAATAAAATTAACTGATTAATTGATTTTCCTTCCTTCACACCAGTGACAAACAACCTTCAATGCAACAGTGACCTCATGTGTTGAAATTATAAAATACATGTGGCCTTTAAATAACTGTTAAATTGCTGCTTGAGTAAATCCCTGCACATATCACCACTATTTAAAAACTTTGACACCGAATGGTGTCATACTTTTATGAAAATCTTAATGACTTTGGAAAATGTACACCAAAATTTTTTGAGCCTAATATAGAGTAAAAGGCATTCAGAAATAAAAATAAAATGAGCAGGATTGATTTGATACTATCAAATCAATATCATTGCTGAAACTGAGAAAAGCAACATGATACTGGAGAAGTGAAACAAACTTCTTCTTTCAGCTGCTTCCTTTTAGGGGTTGCAACAGCAGATCATCTGCCTCCATCTCACCCTATCCCTAGCATCCTCCCCTCTGCATGTCCTCCTTCAAGCCATCCATGAATCTTCTCTGTGGTCTTCCTCTATTCCTCCTGCCTGGCAGCTAAATCTTCAACATCCTTTGTCTAATAAATCCACTTTCCCTCCTCTGCACATCTCCACATCTCAACCGTGCCTCTAACTTTGTCTTCAAAATTGTCGGCTTGAGCTGTCCATCTGATGTACTTATTTCTAATCCTGTCCATCCAGGTCACTTCCAGTGAAAAATCTTAGCAACTACAGCATTGCGAACTCCAGCTTGGCCTCTTGTCTTTTTGTCAGCCAGTCTCACTACCATTTTGTAAATCGTCACTTTCACTCTTGCTGTCTTTTTTTGGTCGCAAATCACCCCTGACTCTCGTCTCCACCCACTCCATCCTGCCTGCACTCTCTTTTTCACCTCTCCTGTGCACTGTTCTTGCATTTTCACCATTCTGCTTCCCTCACTATCATTCACACACATTCATGTATTCTCTCTTGCTACTGACTTTGATGCCACTTCTCTCTAGAAGCAGCATGAAAGTCAGTAGAAAGTCTCCAGGCTCTCTCCCACCTGCTTCCTACTCTCACTACAGATCACAATGTCATATATAACACTATATAACATTATAGTCCACAGAGATCTCGTCTGTCAACCTGTCCACCATGATTGCAAACAAGAAGGGCCTCAGAGTTGGACTCTGATATAGTTCCAACCCATCTCAAAGTACTCCTTCCATCTTCTCAGTACACTGTCTTCAGTCAATAGTCTATTTTCATGTCTATCTTTAATCATCCTAACCTGCTGCACATCCTTTCCAGCTCAATCTCTCTGTCTAGCCAATTGATATGAGTCCTTTTCTTCTTCCTTAGTTTCCATCATCACACAAAATTTACTATAAACTTTTTTGGTTTCCACTGCCATCTCTTTGCCTTACACTTATTCTTCCAGTACTCCTGTCTACTTTCTTCATCTCCCTGGTTATTCCACATGTTTTACTTTGCTAACTTCTTTCTTTGAATACTTTCTTGCACTTCCTCATTGCATCACCAAGTCTCTTTTTCTTCTTTCCATTGTCCAGAGGAAACACCTTATTTGTAGTTTTCTTGAGCACTAAGCTGTATTTTCAGTCATCTGGCAACATTTCTCTACCACCCAAAGCCTGTCTCAACTCCTCCCGTAGCTCTGTGCAACATTCAACCAACCATTTAATCCCATAATCACTCTCTTCCTTTTCTTTATATCCAAAGACATCCTACAGACTACCATCCAACCTTGCCTTGCTGCATCCTTCCTGCCACCACCTTGCAGTCTCCTGTTGCTTTCAGATTGCACCTTTTGCATAAGATGTAGTTCCCCTGTGTGCACCTTCCTCCACTTTTATAAGCCACTCTATGTTCCTCCTGCTTCTTTAAGTATGTGTTCACCACAGCCATCCTTTTTGCAGAATCCACTACCATCTGTCCTTCCCAATTCAGCTCTTTAAAACTATTGACTCATGTCTGCTCCACTCACCATTCTTTTCCCTCTGGGAAAACTCTCCACCACTTCATCCAACTTACTCCAGACTTTCCCTCTCTCATGTAACTTACATCCAGCTTGTGGGCCATATACAATGACAACATTCAACATCACACCTTTGATTTCCAGCTTCTGATGGTCCTGGTAAAATTCGATTTTAATGACTCAGCAAGGTGGCCACTAGTCAGCTTGAGAACATGTTTGAAGTGAAGGATGTCACAAATAAAGTTTTTTCCTCAACAGTTTTCAGATATCTTGCTTTTAGCAGGGTGGTGCTTCCTGAACTCTTAATTATGGGAGTGGATTTCCTTGAGCAATTACAGAAAGACTCCATAGAAATGGAAATGTTCTAAGGCAAAGCACAACATCAGGAGGATTTAGACCCATGCCATATACAGTAAGCTCATGGATAATGCAAATGAAAGAACAGACAAAAAAATTATTTATAATTATGGTTGAAACTTTTAGTATAAATCAGATCCTGAACCTGTAAGTTTTAGAATTTTTTTCAAGTCTGGAGAATAAAACTAAAGATTAAAAATTTGCTGCTAAATATCTGTAAATTTATTTAAGCAACAATAGCAATACTTCTACTCTCACTACTGTTTTAAAACTGATTTTGCAGAATGATAAACTGACACCGACTGCATTTTATATATGTTCCATCATATGTCCCACTTTCTTTCCCTTCGAGGATCATACCAAGTTATGGTTATGGCTGCATATCCCTGATGCAAATCTCCTGTTCTACAAGTGGCAGTCTGTGTGGTCCTCTGCTGCTGCAGCCTATCTGCTTTGAGGTTTCATGTGTGTTTAGAGATGCTCTTCTGCATACCTAGATTGTAACAAGTGGTTATTTGAATTACTGTTGCCTTCGTGTGGAAGCAGTCTGGCCATTTTCTTCTGAGCTTTCCTCTGCCCTCCAATGCAAGAAACAGATTCACTGACTAAATGGTGCAAAACATATCTGTAATTTTTTTTTAAGCTGCACCAGAAGTTGACTTATCAGTCTACTAATTTGGTCTAGTAAAATCTCAATAACTAGATTGTTTTGATCTTTTGTACAGACATTTATGGCATTCAAAGGAAGAAACTTCATCAAAATATCTCAGCAACTAAAGCACATTTAAGGTCCCATGTTTGGTGATTCACAGTTTCCCCTCATTGTTATCTTGCCAATTTATTTTTTTTTTACTTAGTTTCTAATGTAGTTTTGCTCATTTCAGCTTCATTTTTATTAATTTCAGGTCTCGTTGTGAATTTTCGTTTTATTTTAGTACAGTATGTTTGGGGGTGGTATGTTACATATACTTTATATAAATTCATTTACTGGATATTAGTCAAGTAGTTCCCAACCCATGCGCTGGTTTCAGAAATATCTGACAAAAAAAAATGTGGTGGAAGAACACCTGTCAATGGGTTGCTTGAAATATGTTTGACATATAATCCTATAGAATATATACTCGATAATATAAAAAATAAAATTTTACTGACATTGTTATATAGTCACAAACAACTATAGTTGTCAGAGAAATGCAGTGAAAATAAAATATATAAAGTAACAATAATGTCAATAAAAGTACTTTTTCAAGTGTCTGTCCATCACATGCTCCCATTGAAAAGACAAAACTTTAAAGAGAGTTAAAAAATACATGTCAGGTTTGTCAAAACTTTTTTTTACACACAAAAAAGCGCACTCTCACCGCACAGATTGTAAAGGTAATAAAGTCAAGTACTGACTTTCACTATAATGCATCAAGAATTTTTTTTTTTTTTACGATTACATGACCTGACAGCACTGAGTGAGCAGACACTTTCACACCCACAGAGTGACAGTGAGGAAATGCTGTTTGAAAAGTAGGAAGTGAGTGT
>JAVDPK010001235.1:108706-122139 GCA_034780415.1 Cichlasoma orientale
GAACTGTTGAACTCAACCAAGTCTGTGCTGCTGATGGTTATTGTTATATTGGAGACTGGCTCTGTGAAAGAAAAAAAACTGGTTTCATTGTTGGCATCAGCTAATAAAAGGTCAGACGATATAAAACACTCATCCATCCATAATTAGAATGAATCAATTTCATACTATTAACTGACATTATGGAAAATATCTACTTGCTTTAAATAACTTTAATCTGAACAGAATATATAAAAACAATTTTACTTTCATTTATGTTCCCAGCTAATTCTTTATGGTGCTCATCAATCCTATTTTAAAATGTGACATTCAGTGTTTTAATGGAGTTATTAAAACCTTTAATACCACAATCTAAGGAACCAGCAAAATTATTGCAGGACTGTATTATTGGATTGCAGCTGTACAGCTATAACAAAAAATCTACTAACAAAAACAGTCATTATAGGTTAATTTAAAAGCTGTTGATGTGATTTAAAATATTAAAACATTTTTAAAAAATGATGCTGCTGGATTTCAACATCTGCTCACCATATATCTGCAGTCTGATCCTTCCTTCCTCAGCTTCATCACCTTCTAAAACAATGAAAACTGTGTAATCTCCAGTGTCGTTAAGACCCACATTCCTGAGCTCCAGAGATCCAGTAGATGGGAAGAAGGTGATCCTGCCTTCATACTCTGGTCCAATTATGTGTACACTGTTTGAAGTTATTAAATTCTTAGAGCCAAGTTTGGGATAGGCTTCAGCCCCCACCCCCGTGACCCTGAATTGGATAAGCTGAAGAATAGATATTGAATTGATATTCTCAGCGTGATTAAAAGTCCAGAAAACTAAAAGAAATGGTTTTTCTGTTGGAGTCAGTGTTGTAGTGAACATCACCGTCTCTCCTACAGCTGCATTCACAGGACCATCAGGCAACACACCAGCTCCTTCAGTCAAACCTGGAGAGGACGTTTTTTGTTTGTGAGAGAATTTAATAAAGGCATTGTACGTGTCACAGATGCAGGACATATGGAGGCAAAAAGCAATCTAAAATTCAGTTCTTTGATTTTTTCAGGATTTAGTTCAAACCAAAAACAGAAGACTAATAAACATAATACTGGGAAACTCACTGAAGACTGTAAGCTGTGAGAACAAAACACTAGGAACCGCTCTGGGGCTGGAAACTACTGATGCATAAGCAATAGGTACATGAATAGATGATCCAACAATGACTAAGGGAGACTGAGACAATATATACACAGAAGGGTGATTAGGGGAAGTGTCGACCACTGGGAACGATGAGGTATAGGTGACCAGAATCACAACAGACAAGATACAGGAAGCAAAACTCAAGGCAACACACAAAGAACACAACTCCAAAAACAAAACAGGAGGGTAACTAAACAGAGAAAACACAGACATGATTAACTTAATACAAGGAACTTGACACAATAGAAGGGAACACAAAAGAGGAAGGGATTACACTAAAGCAACTGGTAACTGAGAACAAGACTAATTTTATTTAGAACACTCGAGGCAAAAATAATAATTAACCAAACCAAGAATCAATACAATAATTAAACAACAAGGAAGTTAAAAAAAAAAAAGCCTTCACAAATGGTGGGAAATTAACCCTATGACAGCATGGGCGCCTGGCACGATCTGATGACGAGAAAAACTTCTTCTATAATTGTTCGATGTAAGACTCATCAAAAAAGAATAAACCACTGAAGTGATTACAGCAACTGAACCTTCTACATGAAATCTAAAATTCAGTTTTTTGACTTTTTTTCAGGATTTAGTTCAAAATGAGGATCAAAGCGCACACACACTGGGTAAAGGAAAGGTATTTAAATTTCTTAACAACAACAAAAGGCGCTACACAATTAGGCAGGTTAATAAAAAAGAAAAGAAAAAACAGTGCTATTAAGACACACAGAAAAAACAACAAGAGGGAGTCAGCTTGGTTACAACCTGACAAAAGGTTTTGATTTCTCTAATTTGTGCCTCCTTGTTTTCTCTGTCCTCTTGCCTGTAACCTGGAAATCAGTCTCAGCCCACCATGATGAAGAATGTGCAATTTCCTAAAATGCATCTAGAGGATGGCGAAGTGAGGAGAGAGATTTGCCTTAAGAGCTATAACCATATAATCACAATAAGGTGCTTCTACCATGACTTTATAAATGATGCGTTGCACACAGCTGGAATATAAAAATCATGGTAAGATCACGGTGTATCCATGATCAGCTGCTTATACTTTCTGCCTATAAATGTTTATGTGTGCGATTAAAACAAAACATTATGTACTTATATATCATCACTTTGCACCATGTTGTGAAGTTCATTCTAATTAAGTATAAACATAAAACATGGCATTGGCCCTGATAGATCCAGCACTTAACTGAACTCAGAAACAAGGATGTTGCATTTAATTTTTTTCTGTCTAGACTCATGTCTCTCTCCTCACTACTTAGGGTGGGAAAATAAAAAAATTAGAAACACTGACAATCATGTCAAGAAATAGACAACAAGACCTACCAGCACAAGAGGCACACAAAAAGAAAAACAATCAGTGAAAAATAAGCAAAGCAAAAACCAATGATGTAAAAAAATTTAAAAAATAATCCAAGAATCAACACTCAAAAACACAACGGGAGCAACAACTCACGGTCCATTACAGATATCTTAAATAATTTATGCCACTTTTCTGTTGTGCTAATTTAGTGTATCTCGCTAATCTTTCTTTCTTACAACTGTTAAGAGCATACACTGATCCATGTTATCTGAATAGAAAAACATACTGTGAATGTCATCATGCTATTTTGTACGAGCGAGCTGACCTGAGATGATCCCAAGAATGATAAAGTATGTCAGCGCTGCTTCCATTTCACAAACTGATGTCTTTCACTCTGCGATTTTTTTTCCTTTGCTGATTCCAGTTCATGAATGATGGGATGTTACAGAATATAAAGGTAGCACAAGGAAGTAAACTTGCTTTCCTCAAGGTTTACTTCCTTGCACTTTAATTATTAACACATTATTACAAGTCCTCCAGTCTAAACAACAAAATCAAATATGACCCAGCAAACAGTAATCTTCAAGGAACATTCCCTGAAGAGGTAGGCGCTTTTCTACTTGGAATACGGCCGTCATTATTACGCCTGTATTTTTCCTACTGTGAAGTCAAGATGTCTGCTGCTGTCTGTGTATCCCACATATCTGTCTGTGACTCTCGGGTGTTTACAGAGGATCTCAAGGAGCTACCTGACAACAAGAACACAGGAGATTGAGACGAATCTCTCAGCGAACCATTTAAAAGTACTTCCTGAGAAAGACGTCTTCTACAGGTACACATCTGCACTGCAACATGTATTACATACCACTAGCGTATTACATAAATATGTGCATGGACCTGCATTTAATCAGCATTTGTGTTGAGTTGGATGGAACTGGAGCACACGAACACATGCAAATATAAAGAAGATATATCAAGAAGGGTCTTGGAATCTGCTAGAATTTGATGGCTTAAGAGAAAAAAATATCTGTTGCAAACACTGACTTTAATGAGGCGCACGTAGTAAACGAATACTTTGGAAAAAAAATACAGTTTTAACAAAAGCATTTTTTTTCTATTTGCTGTTTTATACGCACGTCAAAAGACGTATTATGTGATCACCCAGGGAGAGTGGGTGTGTTCACGCAGCGTCCACTGAAGTGTCTGCTCAATAACTCAAGATCCGCTTGGCCTACACTCCATGGGTAGATAGCTTGTGACCAAAGCAAGGTTGGGATTGTACTGTATATGGGGTCAAAGGTCAAGGAGTTGGACTACCTGTGCAACCTAAGTAGGGTCCAGTATTGCCTCATGCTACCTTGTTTCCTCCTTGTTCTAGGAAAACATACTCTGTTTAAAAATTAACCCTTCCTCTAGCTCTTCTTTGATCATTACTTATGAGGGACTTTTGCCTCTTATGATGCTAGACAGGTAATGCACATTATGTTTAAAAGGAAAACAATCTGACTGCATAAAAACTGGCCTGGCGTAGCCAATTTTTATGCAATAAGATCAGTGGTAGTAAACCAAAAGGGTCCAGCTCTGAGGTGGAAAAACTGAATAATGAGCTGAATGACAGCAAGGGAAAGTTGAAGGGAACTACAGAGATGAGCAATAATTCTCTGTGGATTAATGACAATTATTAATATAAAAACACTGATTAAACCTTTAAATTATTCTTTTTACTGGAAATCTAATCTTAAATTAAATGTATTTTATATATATATTTTTTTTATTAATTTCATTTTTTTACTGCAACTCCAATGTAACAAAGGTTTTACACTAGCAAGTAGAAATTATTGTATTATTGTTGACTATTTGTGACATCTCTTTGACAAACATTAATAATGTATGCTGAAAATCTTTTAATCCCCTCTTACCCAGTACAGCAATGACATTTCGGTGATATAGATATAGCCCTGTTAAAATCTGTTCATGTGAATATGTACTTGAGTAAATAAGTTCATAGTGTAATAAAACTTTATGTGCTGCCCTTCTTGGCCAGGTCTCTCTTGCAAAAGACATCTTGGATCGCAATGGGACAAACATTGTTAAATAAAGGTTATAATAAAAAAATAATAAATAGCATTTAAATTAAAAATTAAAATTCATTGAACAGCAATTAAGTTTGATATTTAATATTGAAAAAAGATGCACAAACGTTTGTGTATATATTTTATTTAAATAATCATTGATGTTTTAGACAACTTTAAGTAATGTCTGAAAGCTGTAAACAATTTAAAATATTCTGAGTATCTTAAAAACCATAACCAGTGCTGTGGCATGCTGTAGCGACACCTACTAAATTCAAGTAGGCAGTACTGCACTGTTGACTCGCTCTTAAACTAACCAAAGGATCCAGTTCCAAACATTGTTCTGTTGATTGTTTATTTGCATGTTTCAGTCCATCCACACTGCAGACAAGCCCGAGCACAAGCAGGCTACTCCATGTCACGCCATACAAGGCAAGGCAATTGACATGCACATAGAAAGCGGTCAACAAAAAATACACTCTGCCTTCTAACCAATTTCTTCATGCTGCCACAAATTAAAATTCAAACCTTCATGTCTTGCAGAAACGCGTTTTCACCACACGAGGGAGCAACCTTGCAAGTTTTCTGCTGTGTCGGCTTCTACGAAATCTATGACGCTCTCGTTACGCAGGAAATTTCATTCACCTTAATCAATCAGTGACATATGACGGTGAGTTTGGTAGTTGAACATCCTTAACTGCACACCTCCCGGATTTTTAATTAATGGCTCTGTTACCGCAGCTTTTTGTCGTTTTTTTGGCTTTTACAGGTAAGAAACTTAAAGTTACATTTTCTTTCAGTTGTTGGTCAAGGACGTAGAGCAGCAACAAGTCCCTGAAAGCAACAGCTGGTTAACAGTGGTTTTAATAACCACGTGTTTATTCCGTGTGTCTGTTCTTGAAATTCCATCATTACATGAATACGTGCGGTTTGATCTGGAAAAGCTGCCATCAACCCCTAATGAAAATAGTCTTTTCAGACTTGCGGTGTTTCTTGTTAATCTTTCTTGTTGTTTTTTTTTAAATAAATTTTCTAATCGTCTCCTCCAGGTTTGACTGAAGGAGCTGGTGTGTTACCTGATGGTTCTCTGACTGCAGCTGTAGGAGAGACGGTGATTTTCACTACAACACTGACTGCAACAGAAAAACCATTTTTGGCTGTGACCTGGAGTTTCAATGTTTCTAATAATATAATAACCTCAACTACTGAAAACTTAACTCACCCAGATTATGAAGGCAGGATCACATTCTTCCCATCTACTGGATCTTTGCAGCTCAGGGATCTGGCTCTTAATGACACTGGATCATACTCAGTTACCATTATATCAGCTGGTGAGCCCTCAAAGCAGGGGTATACTACTCTAGTGATATATGGTGAGCAAGTGTTGACATCTAAAAGCATAACTGTGTTTGAAGTATCTAAAAAGTTTACATGATAACAGAAAAAACTGTAAGTAGTAAAATATTTTTTGCTTCACCTGTACTCACAGTTGGATTATATTTACTGTGCGTATTAAGCTTCTGAATGCCCTAATTTCCTTCGGTATCGATCTATCTATCTATCAAATACATTAATGCAGTCTTGCAATAATTTCTCTTATTCTTCAAATTGCTATATTAAAGGTTTTACAAAGTCTGATTAAAGCATTATGTGGGTATAAAAAAATCTAATGGTTTATTTAAAGATAGGTTTGACTAACAGAAATAGGCTGAGGACTCAACTTAAAGTAAAATGATAGGATGAAATGATTTAGAAGTTATGGCTGGTACAGTACTTCATTAAAAGTTTTTAATGACAATTTTATTATTGCTGCTCTGTCTTTGTAGGCTGAGTGTATAACGTAATAGAAACCTTTGACATAAGCGCTGACTCCTTGTAATGACAGTTCAGGTGGAATTCGATCCTAATTTCCTGTCCTTTTGTTTGTTGATGCCAGTAATGAAACTATTTTGTTTTTCTTTCACAGAGAAAGTCTCCAATGTATTGGTAACTTCCAGCAGCACAGACTTGGTTGAGTTCAGCGGTTCTGTCACTCTGTCCTGCTCCTCCTCTGGGTCCCCCACCTCTTTCCTGTGGTTCAATGGCAGCTCTCAGGTTTCAGCAAGTGACAATGTTCAGTTCACTGATGGTGGCTCCAGTTTGACTATAAGCAATGTGACCCGTTTTGACCAGGGACCATTCAGGTGCCATGTGTCCAATCCTGTGAGCAATGGCACCAGTGATCCAATAAACCTCTCCATCAGCTGTGAGTTACAACCCTAAATGCTCAGAAATTTATCCTAAAACATCGACTCACAAACATCAGAGAGAGTTTAGATTTAATTTTAGATTTCAGAATATTAGATTCCTCTGAAACACATTCTTTAGTTCAGTTAAGCAGAAGAAAATGGATGGCTGGCTGGCTGGATAGATGGATCGATGGATGGATGCAATCCTGAACTAGACAGGCGGTTTTTGTTTTGTTTTAAATTAACATTATCACAATTTACATCAGTTAAATCACAGTGGAGTTCATTTCATTTAGAGGGTCTTGTTTTAATAAATTACATTTGATGTGGAGTTACCTCCCAATAAAGCAAACTGAATGCTACATAACTTAAAAAATTTTCATACAGTTAACATCAACTTTTCTCTGTTTCCTCTACATTTAGATGGCCCAGAAAATATACATTTGACGTTATCTCCATCAGAAGAATACTTTGCAGTAGGTTCAGACATCAACCTCACTTGCTCAGCTGGATCCAGACCTCCTGCCCAGTTTAAGTGGTTTCTGAATGGAGATCAGCTGCCTGGTACTGGATCAGAGCTCAGACTGATAAACATTCAGATGAATCACATTGGAAACTACAGCTGTGAGGCCTTTAACAGCAAAACTCTGAACTCTCAAAGATCTCAGCCCTCCTCCATCACTGTACTGGGTAAGTCTAATTTATTGTTGAAAATGTATGATTCATGATACATTAATTTTGACCCCTGCTATACTCGGATAATACATTCACATATGTAAAAACATTTTTGGAGAAAAAAATATACAAATACAGTTTTAACTAACACTGTTTTCTTTTTCTTTTTTTAAACCACATGGCTGTTACGATAACAAGGTTGGTTAGGATTTTATTACATGTTATGATTTTCGTGATTTTCCTTGTCACTAAGTCACTAAGCCTTTGTTCACACTGCTGGCTAAAGTGGCTCAAATCTAATTTAGTTTTTTATTCTGAGCAAAATAAAGTGGATTATGGTCATACCGTCCATCTGTCCGGGCATTTTCTTTCCTAATCCTTTATCTTTTCGGCAAACAGAGAAAATATCAGGTCCTTCTGTCAAACCACCAACAAACCTGCCTATTGAGGGGACCTCAGTCATCTTAACCTGTGAGGCTTCTGGCTCAGTCTTTACCAGAAACTGGATGAAGGATGGCTCAGATTTGACCCTGGCTGACAACATGACCCTTTCTGACAATAACAGAGTGCTGACCTTTAACACTGTGAAGAGGAAAGACAAAGGAGAATATTTCTGTGAGATCAGCAACCCCATCAGCAGTGATGGAGCTAAATATGTCATGATTGTTAATTGTAAGTAAAATTCTGTTCAGTGTACAGTGTACTGTTCATGCATACAGTTCCATAATATTGAAGTGCAAATGACAGTCTGGATATGTTTTCTTTGTAGCCATGTAATGCATAATTTTTATTTAAAAGCAAAGAACACGTTTGATTTTTTAAAATCATTTATTTTACAAATACCTTTTTTTTTTTTTCCAGATGGACCTGAAAATGTGCAAATCAAAGGTCCAGAAAAGATAACTATCAAAGGCACCTTAAATTTGACCTGCTCTGCTGACTCCACACCATCTGCCAGATTCACCTGGTTCTTTAACGGGACAGAGATAGCCAGGAATTCTGCTGAGTACATTAAGAAAGAGGTTAAACTTTCTGACAGTGGCAACTACGCCTGTCAAGCGTGGAATAATGTAACTAATAGAACATCTTCATCAGTAGTGCATGCACTGACTGTAACAGGTACCCGCATGTTGTTAACTTTCACTGCTTCACTGTCATGCCATTGATAGATTTCTTGAAGTTTTTCTTTAAAGATCTTTTATACCAACAAAACACTGATGATTAATTTCAAGCTCATGGGGCAACATCGTTTTTAAGTACAGGACTCCACTTAAAGATAGCCACGTGGTGCCTCCGCAGTTTTACCAGAACATTGAAACATTACAAAATGTCCTCCAACATTTGCAACACTTGCACCAACAAATAGACACTGAAACCTGTCCAAATACAAAATCAAACAAAAGGAGAAATTATTACATGACCGTGAGATGATGGGGCAATTTCTGTTTAAAGAAAAAAGAACATAAAAAAAGAAAAGTAGATCAGCGAAAGGTCCTGAATGATTTTTAATACAATACCATAATATATGTGTGCAATTTCTGTTTAAAAAACTTGATGTGAAAATATTTTTTTTCTCATTCTTATCTTCCCAGACAAGCCACCACCATGTGCTGCTGGTTGCATCGCTGGAATAGTAATCGCGTGTTGTGTCATCGTGGCTGCAGCTGTTGGTGGCGGGTACTATATTTATAAGAGAAGGTATGTTGGAAATATTTGTAATTTTTGTGTTACATTTTGTTGTTTCTATGTGAACATATTAAATTAATAGTATGTCTTAATAGTAACTAACATAAACATTTCAGTAAAGCTATGAAACCTTTTATGCTGGTAAAACTTAAAAAAAAAGGTTTGGATTTATAGAATGTTAATTGTAATATTTGTGCTTGTTGAACAGGGATTAATACTATAAAAAGAGTCAGTCAGTCATCATTGGTATTTGTTATTATTATTTTTTGTTGTTTTGAAAATGTCTCTCAAATGCATAAAGGTAACTCATTATCTTCCTCAACAGAACACATCTGAAGAAATCTATACCTACAAACACTTTCACTACAGCAGGTTAGTGTATGTGTGTGTGTGTGTGTGTGTCTGCATGTGTATTGATGGAGGTTTTGCTGAGCACTAGGTGGGACAAATCAAGCAAGGACCTGGAG
Organism: Cichlasoma orientale; assembly: GCA_034780415.1. NCBI lineage: Eukaryota > Metazoa > Chordata > Actinopteri > Cichliformes > Cichlidae > Cichlasoma > Cichlasoma orientale. The sequence goes on from JAVDPK010001235.1 coordinate 118,327, forward strand.
CTCATAGGGTCCACTCCAAGGATTTTTTTTAACATTAGAGATTTCACTAGCAGCTGTAGCTCAGCAGGTAGAGCAGATCACCTACTAATCAGAAGGTCAGTGTTTTCATCCCCAGCTCTTGCCGTCTGTGTGTTAAAATGTCCTCGGGCAAGTTACTGAACCTCAAATTGTCACTGATGCATCCATCGGTGAGCGAGTGTGTGTTTGAGAGGTAAAAGCGTGGAAAGACTAGAAAACATTTTAGAAAGTAAAATGATAAATAGCTGTATGAATATGTGTGTGAAAGCAGCTTGTGCTATAAAATTCACTGGTTAAATACCAGTATGATTTCTGGGTCTGTTTATGGTGGAATTGTAAAGGAAAACACAAAACCAGACCTTTGAAATCAATGCCTGTGTGTGTGTACTTTATTATTTACTCCCTAATTAATTAATTATTTCATTTCAGTTCATTTAAGTATTCATTATTTGTTTTTGTTTTTTTTAAAGGAGGCCAGGATAATGCAGCTTCCTCAACTCAGGTAAATGTTGTTAGTTCCTTTACATTCACTTAAGTTTAACTTTTTATATATGTGGGATACTTTTATAGTTGTTAAGTATCAATGGCTACATTGTGAACAGGACTGTATGAGCTGATTCACAGAGCCCCCCTCCCCCATCCGTCAGCTTCAACTAAGGCTTGTTTATCGGTGCTAAAGATCAGACTTTGAACCTTGTCAGAGTTTGACTTAAACACTGTGTAACAGTTTTGGCTCATGGTTGTGTTATTGGTAATATTAACCAAATATTTCCAAATATTTATTGTTTTGTAATAGTTAAGTTTGATATGATAGAATCTAAAACAAAGATAAGATTCCCCGTACTTCACAGTTGTAATATTTTTGTACTCTCTTTTTCATCTGTAGGAGCTGAACTATGCAGACATCAAGTTTTTCTCAAACAGAAATGGCGGGAGAGTTCAGGTGGGGTTACAGAATGACTCCTCAGATTATGCTCAAGTCCAAATGAACAGCAGGGCTCCTGCAGCATCCACCCTTCCTACATATGATGCCCACATAAATCGAGTGAAGAGGCCAGCCCCTCAGCCTGATACTAATGGTGAACAGCTTTATGCTCAGATTCGCAAACACTGACTGTTATGGATACATAGATTCATATCCAAGCAGGCCAGAAGCAGTAAGCTAGTTTGGACTTGAGCTCCCAAGTCAAGGCACTTTAAAAGCAGTTAATAATCAACCAGCTATGACAGATGTTGTCATGGGAACAATGTTTCCTTATTTCTTTGTGTCAGCTGCGTATAACTTTAATGTCCTTGCACTCAGCATTTTCTGTGTACAGTCAGAGCAAATTCAATTATCTGAGCAGTTATATTCTTTTTATTTGATTCAGATATTTATCTAAGTTTGTCACAGGTTTGACAGAATGTATTATTGTGTTATTTCATAGAAGCATCTAATTTGTGGTTGATAAAATAGTTTAATAAGTAACACTCCAGGATACTACTCAATGAAAAGCTTGACAAATCATTAATGTGTCATTACTTTAGTAAACTGTAAAGATGTTGCTGTCCTTGAAAGATTTGAGTGAAATCCACTTTATTGTCCCCACAAAGGAAAAGTTCACAATGACAAGAACCAATAATATTGCTGGGCTAAAAAAATAAATGCAAAAATATTTTGAATAAGTCCAGACTTTCAAATATTTTCTGGTGTGGTTGGTCAAGTTTACAGCAACCATGCACAGCAGCCTAGTTCACATTTTAAAATGCTACTACATCTACTGTAAATCCCTATTTGTATTTGATAAATAATAATAAAAAAAACTACTTCAAGATACTCCTAAGCTGTTTATTAGAAACATTATGAGCTTGGAACAAAATAAAGGTTCACTTTAAACGCATTAGCTTCATCAGGGTTTACATAAATATGAGGAAACTGTAGATGTTTTTTCCTGAGAGAAGTGAACCTGAATGATGACTAAAGTATATGTATGGATATGCATAATGACAATGAGCTCCTTTATGATTTTAATCCCTTCAAAATCCCCTTCAAAATACTTCATTCATTCATTTTATTATTATTTTATTATTATTATGTTCTATATAAGCGATAATAAATTGACTTGATAACTCAGATCAACACCAGATGTGACGTGTACATTTTAAATGGATCATCGCTTTGATTAAAACCTAACTAAGTATTAAATGTGTTCCTGAAGAAGGCTCGTAACGTAATTGGCTTTGGAGTTGCTCCTCCAAACAAAATAAAACAAAACAAAAAAACAGAATGAATAAAATCTCGAAGTAGGTCATATATACACACTGTACTGGTATTATCTCATGGGTAGCCCATGTGTAATTACAGTACAAGTTCCAGGTGCAAATAAGAAAAAAGTATAAAAAATAAACACTGTATTTTAGAACACTTAACTTGCTCTTTTTGCTGCTTAGCTTGAGGTTTTTTTTCTAAATAAGGGACAATTAATTCATTATCTTGAAAGTTAAATATCAAAAGGTTTGATAACTTCTTAAAAAATAAAAATGTATACACAATGTGTAGTATTTTTTTTTAAGTATAACAGCGTTGTGGAAATTGCAGGGCTCAATTTTCTTTCTTGTTCCTGTTTTCCTTTCTTTTCTGTGCATGTGTGTGCATTTGTATGTGCATGTGTTTCTGTTGTGTTAATTCTGAAAAACCCAGAAAATAAATTTTTGTTTTACTGCCATTGAAAACAGAAATCTTTTATTTGCCACATGCCAAGCTGAATGTGTAATAAATATGTGACCAGTTTGCACCAGTTCACTAAGGGCTGCAGTGAGTGTATGTGATGATTTTTTTTTGCATTTATAGTAACATACTCACGTCTTCACCTAAATAAGCTATTTTTTTCAGTTGCTGAGGTTTACAGAGCATGTTCCACATTATCTCTGCTTCCTTCACACGTGGGTCTCTTTATCTAAAGTACAGTTGGATTCTGTACATTTGTTTCTTTGGTTTTCCAGAGAATGAAATGGCACAGTAGCTGCAGAGCATCTGTTATTTAAAATGGAGTAAGATGGAGTAAGAAGGGGACTATAAATGAAGTGGAGAATAAAGAAGTTCATAACAGAAACATAAATATCTTCCTGTTAGTCTGTGTTAGAAATACAGCAATCATACCTCACATCTTAATTGTGGCATACTTCAAAAGGTTTCTTTGACATTTGTGTGCTTAGTTTAAACTTTCAAAAATGAAGGTGAAAATAAGTGCAACTGAAGGAAATAGCTGTAGCCAAATTATGCAATTTCCAGGAATGACGCATTTTAATTTAATTTAATTGCAGCAATAAATTCAAAGTTCATTGCGAACAAAATATGTTATCATGCCAACCTAATGTCATTTCGGCAATAAAATCAAATGAAAGTGCAGTAAAAGTACCTGTTCATGAACAGATGATGTAGATATTTCCATTGCGCCTTTGCTCAAATTTAAAAGTAGAATTATACCAATAATTCATGGATTACAGAGTAATAGCGGATAACAGAATCTTTTACTGTTTTGCTTTTGTTTCTTTTGAAAAGCCCCACTTATTTGAAGACAGATCATATTTAATGACTTATTTTAGGGTATGACTGGTGGGAAGACTCATCTACTAATGACAAAGAACTTGCAATATAATAAAAAAACAAACAGTTTCATAGTTCATAGTATATGTCACAATCACAATCATGGGGCTAAATCTCTCTCTCTCTTTCTCCCTCTCTCTCTCTCTCTCTCTCTCTCACACACACACACACACACACACACACACACACACACACACACACACACACAC
>JAVDPK010001235.1:137579-150892 GCA_034780415.1 Cichlasoma orientale
ATAGAATAGAATGCCTTTATTGTCATTATGCAGGATGTACAATGAGATTGGTATATCTTGGTATATATATATATATATATATATATATATATATATATATATATATTAGAGTGGTATATTAGACTGGTATATCCTCTTCATACATCATCTGATACAGCCATACTGACTGTTCCTTCCAGGTGTGCCAGGTTTGGTGACTGCAGCGCAGATTTCTTGGACTGGCAGGGTGACAGCTGGTTTTACCACCACTTTCAATTGCTCTTCTTCTTGTTTTCCAAACTGCGTCTACACCTGGTCCTTTAAGGCCAGGACAGTCAATGGGAGCACATTAACTTGGACACCAGATGGACTGGATGATACTGTGGCACTGCGCTGTACTGTCTTCAATCCAGAAACAAGATTCTACTCCAGCACTACCACCATTATAGAGATTAAAAGTGAGTACAGGAAGTTAAATGTTACACAAGTATGAAGAGGTGGAGAGTAACAATGATTACTTAAATTCTGTACTTTTAAAAAGTACTTTGGAATTACTTGTTTTAATTTTATGGGTTACGAATTATGTTAATTTTTCAATATGTCACATAAGGAAAGGTCAGTGCTAATTAAAAAAAGAGATAAAGACAGACCAGCATATCGCAACTTTTTTCTCCTATTCTTTTCTTTCTTCTTTTTTAAAATTTTTATTTTTAACCCTTCTGGGAATCTCATCTCATATATGAGTATTGTATTGTCAGGAATTGGCTCAGAGTTCAGATAAAAAACACAGGAGTCCACACAGATAAAGGGGTTTTGAAGAACAGAAGTTTATTTAATTAAATTAAACTGAAAATTGGCTTTAGACGAAAATAAACCCCAAACCAAACCTAAACAAACTGCACGCTTGTCTGCTAGGGAGAAGACCGAATTTTTGCTACCAGGCCCTTTTAAACCATTAGCTGAGAGGCAACAGATGTGCTTCCTTCTAGGACTTCACATCCTGCCTGACTCCTACACAGACCAGAAAAAGGAAGGAACAAGCAGGCAGAATGGGAGAATGGGTCATCACAGTGTAAACAGTCTAATGATATCATGTAAACGAATGTGTCAGCAGAAAGCCTTATTCCCCTGCAGCACATGTAAATTCACCCTAAAAATTTTAATTAAATATTCTTTATATTTTGAACATTTAATCACATTTACGAGCATTTCTTTATCTTATGAATAGCAGCATGAATAGCAGGATAAGCAGGATACACTATATGGACAAAACTAGTGAGCCAACCACAGGAGCTGCTTGGCCATGAAGTTCCCAGCACACAATTTTTGGGCTGATGTTAATGCCAGACAAGGTTTGGAACTCTGCTGTTATTGAGTCAGCAGATCGTAGGCAATTTTTATGCACTATGGGTCTCAGCAGTCAGCGACCTGCTCTGTAGCTTTCCATGATCTGCCACCTTGTCGCTGATTTGCTGTGGTTCATGAATGCTTCCAATTTGCAATAATGCCACATACAGTTCATTGTGGAAGGGGAGAAATTTCACATTACAGTGCCACACTCGAATCAGTGAGCGCTTTAGAATGATCCATTTTTTCACAAATATTTGTAAAGATTTTACACACATGTCTAATGAAAACACCTAAATTCAAAGATTAAGAGGTGTGGCCCAATATTTTTTCCACATAATTTATATTTTTCCTTTATGAATTAAAAAAAAAACACATTTTCTTTCTGATGTACTGCATTTCAGATCAAATGTCTGTACAGATCAGTCCACCGAACATTGCACCATCTCTCAAGCAGTCACTGAATCTTGTCTGCCACAATGCTACATTTGATGACCCCCAAGGCCTGTCAGAACTGGTCTGGTATAAAGATGGACAAAAGGTGACCCAGCGTGAAAATATGGGGCTTCTGCGAAACAACCTCACCCTTCACTTTGACTCACTGCTGCCTTCTGATGCTGGTTTCTACCACTGTCAAACTTATCTGCCTACATCCCATACAAGAGTTGTCAGCTTGGGCTATCTACTCAGCTGTAAGTATTAGGGTAAAGAAATAATAAAACCACAAAAAGGGAAGGTTGTATCTCTTCATAACTGCAGGGAGCTTTCAAATCTTTTGCAGATGATCCATGGAACGTCAGTATCAGTGGACCTGACACTGTGTTTCCTGGGCAACTGTTTCAGTTCACCTGCCTGACCAGCTGCACCTTAAATGTAGAATGTACTGTCAGGTGGCAGTTCAGGGGAGGTTTCCCTATTGGAACCTACTTTTCAGTCCATGAAAATGAGCTCAGGTGGACTCCTTCAATACCTGGGACGTTCCAAAACTTCACCTGCATTGCAGAAAATAAAGCTGCTGGACGCGCTGCTGAGGCCACCAAAATAGTAGAAGTTAAAGGTACGCATAAGTCTTTACCATTTGTGTATGTTAAATCAGCATCAATTACTTTTTTTTTCACCTGTTTATCATCTTCACCCCTGAACAGATGTCCTAATCTCTGGATCAGAGGCAGTGCAGCTCAGTGGACTTTTTGGAGCGATCCTCAGTCTTGGACTTTGGGTCCTCTAGGGCTGGGTTCATACAACTATTTACTTCTTTACACTTTAAAGGGACAGTTCACCCAGATATCAACTTTACACATATGCTGTCATGGCATCCAAGGAAATACACATCCACCTATACATAACATAATGAATATTCATAACCTGGTTACTCCCTAAAAAAATTTAATGCTATCACCAGTACCTACAGAACTAGATAACTCAGCACTACAGCCCAGAGGACTATTAGATAAATTGGATTTTAGAGTGAATCGTCCCTTTAGGATTTGATGGGTGTATTTGATCTCATATTTATTTCTGCACCAACGCTTTGTTTTTATAATTATTGCAAACCTATGATTCCTGAAAACATCTGCAAAAGAAACAATGCCATGTCAAATTTTGTTGTACTGTGTGCAATGACAATAAAGGTTTGAATTGAATTGAATGTTACCGGTTCACCTGTGAAGGAATAGGAGGAACAGTCAATTTCACTTATAAAATATTGTAAAACATGTATATATGAAAAAAATGTCATGGTCAGAGTTTATTCTTATATGACAGTGAAACTTGAAAGAGTAATTCTTTGGTTCCTGTGTGTTCAGTGCTAATTTATGGTGTATGCTTTATGGCCACAAGGTGTCACTACACAAACACACTGTACCCTGTTTCTCACCCTATGGCAGCTGAGAAAGAGTCACCCCACCACCACCACCCTGCCCTGAAAAGAAACAATATGCAGAAGAAAATGGAAGGATGGATATTGTGAGAAATATCGGGACTGTTGGGATTTCAAAGATTGCTACAAAAACTCAATTGTAGTTTAATTCAAAATCATTTGACCTTGAATTGTTGTTTTCCAGCCCAGCGTCATCAGGCTTTGCTTGGCTTGACTGACTCTAACTCCTTCACTCACACACTGAATAGAGGTTTTTTGACGTCAGCCTGCTAAATAAAATGACTTCTATCCTGCGCACCTGTGGTCAGTGACTCACCAATTTATCTTTTGAAACTGAACAATTAATGCATACGAGAATCACACTGAGCAAACTGAGAGAGAATGAGGTTTTAGTGTGTTTTGCTTTTACCTTTGTTATTCTCTTTTCCTCTTTTGTGAGCGATATCTCAGTTGTTGAAGCATAAGCCCTGCGGGCTGGAGTGGGAAGATGAAACTAAAACATTTAGTTTCTTTTTGTTGTAACAGAAACTGAGTTTTACATTTGGACCTCATTCTAGTTTCAGTTGAAATGCTGCAAATTTAGAATCACCAGGTAACCTAACCCACGAATGTCTTTGGACTTTGGGAGGAACCCGGAGAGCACCCGCAGAAAATTCATGCAGACACAGGGAGAATATACAAACGCCACACAGAAAGATCCCAGACTGGCTTCAAGATCTTCTTGCTGTGAGCTGACAGTGCTTCTTACCACCAGCATCCTGACACATTGCTGACGGGAGATGCTGTAGCATAAGATTTGAACAAAATGAATGTATGTAGTGCAGTTAGTTTAGTTTAGTTAACTTGAATATGACTAGGTGTACCACCCCAGTGTCCATGATCCATGATGGTCACGTCAAATAAGGTATAACGTTGTTTGTTTGTTTGTTTTTTGTTTTGTTTTGTTTTACTAAGAAAGTATGAAGACAATGTCCGGCCCTTATCAAATACATGTGTATGTTTCAGTCTCTTCAGGCTCACTGCCGAGCATCAGGGGTGACGTTACCTGTTTATGGGAAATGTGATTTCTGGTGACCTGCGTGCTGCTCTATAAACTCCTGGCATGAGGGTATCAGGCAGAAGCCTGTCTCTTCTTCTTCTTTTCTTTATTAATAGTTTATTACTCTTTACTACTTTATTGTCATTGTTTTTGTTGTTCTGATTGTGTGTACCAGGTCTGGAGTGTACCTTTGATTTTTAGATGTATCATGGGACACATTTGTTTTTAAAAGTGCAACAAAACTTTGCATGTGATGAATTCAAAACATATTACACAAGACATTTGAATAGGCCATGTAGTCAAATAAAGACAGTGGTATAGAAAGTATTCATGTGAAGTGTGACGATTGTCCTCAGGTAGCTTTAAACTCTAGCACAGGTGGCCAAATAGTTTTCTTTTGGATATCAGTGAATGGTGATCACAGACATGGAAAAGTCTGGTTTCATTTTAACAGTGCTACTCACGCTCACCTTTGAAGTTCAAGAATTAAAAAAAAAACCTGGACATAATCACATCTTCTGTTTGGCACGTATACATAACTCATTTGCTCAGATACTGAACTTTGCCCCAAGCCAGTTCAAACAATGCCACCACTGTTTACTCGGTGGTATTGTGGAGGACATAATTGTTTGCCCGTACTTACAGTAACATGAAATGGTGGGAAAGAACATTTATGAAATGGAATAAAAATGTATTGTCTGAAATATTAAAATAAATGGTATAATACAGTATTCTGGCCTAACATATAACACTGCACATCTTGTTCTGTGTCTTGATGGCTGTAATGGGTCACTGCATCACAACTTGTAGCATTCAGTTCAAAAAGCAGTACACATTACTGCTGCAGGTGTAGTGCTTTTTGATCCTATTCAATTTGAACTGAAAGCTTCTGACGCACACACACACACACACACACACACACACACACACACACACACACACACACACACACACACACACACACACACAGCAGAGCATTTTTATGTCAGGTAAATGATAACTGGTAATTGGACTGGTTCTTGTATAGCACTTTTCTACTCTACATGAGTACAGGTGTGCCCACTATAACTTCCTGGTAAAAAGAGAAACTCACAATCTAAGCTTTACCCCAATATGTAAGAATAGGTGGATATAGGGATAAATGGTGATGAGGAGGAAAAACTTTAACCTTCGACAAATTATGGATTTTTTTAGTTTAAAAAATTGCACAGTGGCCTATATTCTAGTCATGCCCTGCATACTTTCTGTCATAATTTGTCACTTTTCTGATTGGTCATTAACATTAACAGAATAGAAGCTCACCTAGGATTGTAAACAAAAATGTTATCACCTTTTGAAAAGAGTGAAGGAACTCCAGCAATTGTGGTCCTGACTTTAATACAAGGTAGGTCCTGCTAGACTGATGAATCTGTGCTCATAACTCATTTATGCTGATTACAATTAGAAATGTGTTCATTGCATTAATTCTTTCTCTTTCTCAGGTTTTCTGGCTACAACCCTGCTGTAGTCAGGGACTGTCTCTTTCTCCATTTGTAGCTCTGAAAAGTAGAAGCTGGCAAATAGGAGACTCCCTCATCCTCACTTGGGTTGGGAACCAGCTGGTTTTTCCCAGTCACCGTGGGAGGGCATCTGTCAGTGTCCTCACTGAAACGGTCACCCTGAGCTCCATCACAGTGGCTGACTCAGGTATTTGCATGGTCGTTAGCAGTGACCTTTAACTTAGGGTCAATGCTGCCTTTACGGTTCTGGATGAGATCCAGAAGTACTGATATTCAAGGATAGGAGAAACATTTTTGCAGCTTTTTAAATGGTTCATTAATTATGATTCCAACTCTGTACAAAAAAATGTGTATTTAAGGTGAAGGCACAAGAAAAAAACAAGTATTACGGTGTTTTTTTTGTCATTTGATAAAGGCTTAATAATTTGTTCTAAAACATTTCAGCAGGTCAATGTGACACTTGAGTCCTTCATCTTGGATTTCATACATTATTACTGACTTTTATTTTGGGTATCCTGAGAATGCTCTGAATAGGTTGTCACCAATGTTGAGTAAATAATGAGATAAACTGCATGTGGGTGTGATATAAGCAGTGAAGTCATTTTTTTTTTTTGGAAGTATGGCTTCAGAGAATGTTACATAAGAAAAGAAAAAAAACTCTGGCTATCTAAACTTAACAACCAAAGCAAATAAATTAAGAATGTACAAAGATGTACAGCCTAAGTTCAGATGGACAGTAAATGACACAATAAATTACGCTGACAGAGACAATGAGGCAGAACAAGGATATATCTAATGAGGAAATAAAGACACCATAAAGAAAAAAGAATGACACTGAAGTATTCAAAAAGCCAGTGTAAGGATAAAAGAAACTGTGAATGCTAGCTCAAACTTCTCAAAATTTTGTAACTAAAATGAACAAAAACAGCTCGACACACTGACGGAAGCGGAAAGATAAAATGTGAAAAATATGCTGATGATTTGTTTACACTAAACATTTTACAGGAACAGGTTCCTGGTGTAATGAAATATGATCCCTCAGACAGAGTTTAAAGGAATTCAGGAGGCATACCTCGTGATATTTGGACTGACAACCAGCAAACTCAGAAACAACCTGTCCCTTACCGTAACAGTCTACACGTGCTTTCGTTTTGGTGCCCTTTTGCACATGTTGCAGTGTCCTCTAGTTAGTTTCTGCCTGTCCCTGTGTCGGTCCACACTCATTTTGTATCTTTTCATTTTGGTTACAACTGTTTTATTAATACTTCATGCAAAAAAATATTCAATATGTTGTAAAATGTAAAAATATATCATTTGAATTTCGAGGACCACTTACAATCTGGGCCGATTAAATAATAAAACAGAGATTTGTTCTAACAAAGGATACTTAGCAGTAAGCATGCTTTTGAGCAATTACTTCCTTATTTAGATAAGTCATTTTTTTAAGAACACAGGCATATAATTTACATGTTTATAGCATAGTCTCTTCAAAATAAGGTTGTTCAGGTCTTTCTGCATGGAGTTTGCATATTGTTTGAATGTGATTATTTCCATTCACTCCGTCTTACTCCCACAATCAAAACATGCCCATTTGGTTAATTGATGATTTTAAATTGTCTGTCAGGGTGCGGTTCTCTGTCTTGCTGTGTTAGCACTGGGATGGTCTAGTGACCTGTGCAGCATGGATCCTGGCTGCTGAGATAGACCAGATATCAATAGATGGATTGATATCAATTAGAGGACTTAATTCTTGAACTTGACACATTATTTGTCTTTTTTTTGTTGTATTTTCAATTTTCCAAGAAGGCAATTTGAGAAACAATGCAGGTTATTTAGATCAAAATAATGTAATTGAGGATTACAGAGAATGAGAGAGCCAAAGAGAGAGAACGTGGAGACTGTCAGACGGCACAGGAGGACTGGGGATCCATGAGACACAGTACCAGAGAGTATATATTATTTTGTATTAAAATAATTTACTTTTAAGTAAGTCATTAAAGGATCACAAATATCACTATTGCTATAAAAAAGGGGCCAAAGTACCTTTGGAATCAAACCAACCTGAGTTCAGTAGCTCCATCTTTTCTTGCTCCTCATTCTCTTTCTTTTGGATGAATGACAGCTTTGAGGTTACCTCCAGCTGATGTTTTGTGTCAAATTGTGTCAGTAATGTCACAAGTGATCCAGTAAACTTTACCATCAGCTGTGAGTTTGACAATGTCAGACTCACTAGTATTTTGATATAGTAATGTTATCATCGAGCTTCACTACAGTACATAGCTTCTCTTCGTCTGCCTGCTCCTTTAGCTGCCTCTCCCTCAGACGGACCAGATAACATGGTGCTCACAGTGAACTGATAGAACAGGACTTTCTTTTTTAGCTGGATCCAATCTGACCACGGTCTGTTCTGCATGTTTTAATCCTCCAGCTCAGCTTGAATAGGTTTTCGGAGGAGAGCTTATGAACACAGCACACTCCATTACATGAGCTGTTACATGATAGCAAAGACCAAAGTGGTCCATATTCCTATCTGACCTTCAACAATCACATCAGCATAAGAAACAACATCACCACACGTCATTATTGCATATGAGTTTGTTACTATGCTGATAGCAACTTCAATACTTTGCAGTTTGTTCCAAACTTCATTCGAACTTTGGTTTTGTCTGTACACAGACCATCCGTTGTCAAGATCTAAACAACCAGATGTGAATTTGTTACTCCTGTCTCTGCTGTTATTGGATGGATTCTTGTTGTTATTACCTGGCAACTCTTAACTTAACTCTCTAAACTTGTGAAAGCCCAGTCACTGGTTTCCTTAACATTTTTCTCTTTCAGAAAAGCAAAAGGGTGTATCATACCTTCAAAGATTCAGAGGTCTAGTCTTCAACATGAGTGAGAATAGTGTGTCGTGCACTTATAGTCACATGAAAAAGAAAATATGATATATTTCAATTCTAAGGATTTACTTTTTAGCACTTTATAAAAAAGACTCATCTGGTCATTAGCTGGTTCTAAAGTTAGTTAAATACACCCTCAGATGAACAATAACACTCGTATTATACCATGTGATTATTTATCTAACAAAAAGCCAAAATCCTGAAGGAGTGTGCAGAAAAACTAGGTACATCCTATGATTCGATAGTTTGTAGAACCACGTTTAGCAGCAATATTGTGAAGTAATCATTTTCTTTATGACTTTATCAGTCTCTCAATTCATTGTGGAGGAATTATGGTCCACTCTTCTTTACAGTGTTGCTTCAGGTAATTGAAGTTTGCAGATATTCATTTATGCACAGCTCTCTTGAGGTGTTGTGGAATGGCTGTGTGGCAGGCAGGATTAGGACCGAGATGCAAGACTTGAAATAACCAACCAGGAGTAAAACATGCAAACTTGATACAGAGACAGAAGATCAGCAGTACAGAAATGAAATAGGACAGAATGGGAATACAAAAGAAGATTAACAACCAATCAACTAAAGCAGGCAGGACACTAAAGGCACAGAAAACAGGAAGCGAGACATGGTGGAATGGGAAGACGAGATAAACCTGACACAACTAAACAGGGAAACCAGACACCATGGGGACAGAACAGAGAGAGACAAGACAGACACGGGAATACCAAGGACAAAACACAGAAATGAGAAATTCATAAGCACCAGGAACGCATCATAAATAGAAAACTATGGAGCTTGAATATAAATTCTATCCCAAAACCAAAGGAAGCCTTAAACCCACAACAAACACAATGAACCTAAAGATCAGGAGCACAGAACCAAAGGCATGAAATAACACCCAAAGGAACTTGTATCATGTAACAAAGGAAATAAAGACCCATAACAGAAGGCCAAATAACAATATAGGATAGATAACCATATTACAAAGATAAAAAACTAGAGAAAACCTAAACATCCAAAAAATACTCAAATGACATGAGGTCTGTCCACAGCATTTCAATCAGGTTTAGATCTGGACTTTGACTGGGTCTTTGAAACACCTTGGCTCTTCTCTTTTTTCATGTCATGTGTTTTGAATTGAAAGAAGACCTACTTTTGTTTTCACATTAATTTATATACGTTATGTTTATTTTTTAATGATTAACAAATATTTGATTAGCCAGTTCCAACTTATTCAGCCTTGTTTTATAAGGGTTTCCCAGTTCTTTTTGCCAAGTGCACTTTGAGAGTCAATCAATGAGTAGTATAAACATTGATAGCAAGGTCGTTAATATTACTAATAACTTGGATACCTATTTCTCATTCCATGCACAGGAGACTTATATATAATGAAGAAAACTTAACTAACTGTTCTTACTCTTAAACATTGCGTGTCAATTAATTTTGGGGTCCTAAAAATGCAAAGGCAAAATGTACATTAAAAACAGTTAAAATAAATAAATAAATCGCATGGTTTGAGTGTGTATGTGCTTTTTCTGCCCTATTTTTTAATATGGAATTTAATAATTTAATCTATATATGTGTATTTAGTAGATAAATCCTGAATTTAAATATGTATTATTGTATGTTTTACATATTGTTTGGCTTTTGTGATGCTATGTTCACTACTGAAGCTGTGAATTCTGCATGATAATAAAAAAAAAAAATCACTTTAAGTGTGCGGAGAATACTTCACAACCCCAACAACATACCTTAAATGCAAATGCAGGATCACACAAAGTAAATGTATTGCCCCACCTTAATTCAAACGCCACAACACAAATGTGTTTGCACAGCTTTTACATTTAGTGTCATCAGGTCTTTTTCTGCCATTTTCATGCTATATTCCCCTCATTATTAGGTACGTTGTTTCGCAGACATCTGAGGAAAATCCACTTCATTTTATAATAACCTTTAACTTTGTATATTATTTAATGCCCAAAAAACAGAAAAGCATATTTATGTGTATTGAAGAGATAAAGTTGTTCTAACTGTGAGAGCTATTTATCAAAGGCTTTTAACCTGGTTTTACGGAGAGAAAAAAGGAACATTAGTCATTTCTTTTGCTTACGGATACTGACGACATTCAGCCTGGGTGTCTGTACAGTTGACTGTAAACAGAGCAGGACACAAGGACAATCCAGTATGGTGGGACAGACAGTCCATTGTCCTTTTATAGTTCTTTCAGTTTTGATAATTTGGGTGCAACTCATTACCAATTAATGCGAACATTAAAACCTCCCTATAGGAAGGGATGTATTGATATAGACTTGGATGGATCATCATAACTGAACCTAAAAAAAATTTTTTTCAGTGTTTTCCAACTTTATTGTGGGAATTTTCATCATTGCATTGCTCATTTTTCTTCAGAGAATACTTGGGAGAACATTTTGCCCAGGGACCACAGTTCAATTTGCATTCCAGTTACAATCACACGACAAAATTCTAAAAGATTCCCACGTGACTCTGAGGTTGGAAAAAGTTGCAGAACAACAGTATACAGTAAATGGGTGCACCTGTAAAACATCAGTATACCAGGGCAAAATAAGGTGTGGCCATGACTGTGAGGTGGCGTGGTGATGATGATCTATGGGAAGGCATTTGCATCAAAAAGGACAGAGAGCTGCAGCGTTATAGAATAAATATTTGCTGATTTGAAGGCAGGGAGGACATAATATCACCAGATTTTATTTTATCGAAGCCAGAGTCAAGTACACTGACAGGATACTGAGGAGTTCAATGGAGCCTCCAGTGACGCTCATCCTAATCCTGGCCGCAATAACCTTTGCAGGTAAAGCTGAATTAATATTAAGTGGAATTCCGTTTATTACTATTTTTGCATCAATTCCAGCCTCAGAGAATAGGAGCCTAATGTTAAAAGTCTTACAAAATTCTCTAAATATGCTACTTTAAACACTTAAAAATACTTTATTAATTTTTATAACACATTTTAGGATTTTTATAAACTTTCCCAGTTTGTGGATGATAACTATGTGTCTCTCTCTGTTTCTAGGTCAGGTGCACAGCCAAACCATATATGCCACGAAGAACCCTATTTCAGAGGGAAGCAATGTGACGCTTGTCAGCAATTTCAATGTCACAGCTGGAGGGTGGATATTCAATAACCAACATGTTGTGTTAACACTGGCTGGAATTGTTAAGATAGCCCAAGCCTGGATAGACAGAGTAACTTATGATACAAATACTTCATCACTGACCATAAGGTCATTAAAACTGGAAGACTCTGGAGTCTACACATTAGAGGAAATTGATGGTTTCTTCTCTATGTTAACACTTTCAGTTGAAGGTAAGACCTTTCTCATTTTCCCATTTTAGTCACCAGTACGTTGTACAAAGCACATGAAAGGAACAATTTACCCCACACTAAGTGTGTATTTTTCCTGCAGTGCTATTTATTGCTTTGGTGTGAGTTGCCCACATTTAGAGATATCACTTCTTACATTGCACTGCTTAAAAAAAGATTTGTGGATTTTTTTTTTAATTAACTGTGTTGTGATTTCTGAAAAGAGGCCTTGCCAGTGAGATCAAATGTAACTTTTGTGTGCTTTGAACACTGCAAGGCAAGTATCATTTCATTCCATTATGTTCAAGAGAAAGCAAACATTTACACAGCCGAATGTCCGTAACTGAGAAACTTACCTCTAAATAATCTAGCTGGATAAATATCACTGCAGGCCAGAGGAAAAACGTGTAAATTTAATTTTGGTTTGAACTGTTCCTTTGAGATTACTCATTAGATTTGTGGACGTGCTTAATTAAGAAAATGTATATTATTAATGCATTGTATGTCTTGTTCCAGATACTCTAGTCCTGACTAAAAGCCCCACTGAGACAATTTAAAGGCAATGACATTACTTCTGGAAGAGAATATTTTATTTATGTTACTCTTTGCGTTACTTTTAGGTTACTCTTATGTTAAGAACTACTACAAAGTCAACAGAAAGGTTGGTGAAATACCAACAAGTACTTCACAGAAAAATGTTGTAATGACAGCAATTCTACTGTAGAAGTGGGCAACAATTCCTCTACAATGCGCAATGCTACAAGTCTGTTAAACTCTGGTTGTTTAACTTGTTGCTTGCTTGGAGTTGGTCTACATTCAGCACTGATTATCACCGTAGGTCACCTTAGCAGGTGCTTGAGGTGATCTGATGACTGTAATTTCTCTCCAAGAACTTTACAGTCACACTATCTACAGTCTAACACTAACTGGTGTAGATGTGTACATTTGAAGAAAAAAAAAGATTATAAATAAATTATAATAACAAATTTGAAATTGGCCTTTTTTTCAGTGTACAGTAGCCTAAGCATCTCTGGGACCACATTTTGCTAACACAATACTTGCTATGTTGGTTTGGCCCAACTTAGAAGTGATTAACTTTAGGAGTTGATGTTGATTATATATCTTGATTATATATATGTACAGTACAGTATAGTTGTATATATGGTCGTAGTAGCCAAAATGCAGATGCAGTGTATGGAACACTAAACACACCCTTACTGTTTACAGAGGAATTAAGAAGTTAAGTGCATTTGATTATCAGCCAGGTGTTGATAGAGTCTGAGATGCAACTCTGAATTTTTTTTTTGGGGGGGGGGGGGGTTGCAGTTCT
>JAVDPK010001235.1:150992-165570 GCA_034780415.1 Cichlasoma orientale
CCCCCCCCCCCCCCCCCCCCCCCCCCCCCCCCCCCCCCCCCCCCCCCCCCCCCCCCCCCCCCCCCCCCCCCCGCAGGTCTCTGAGCAATGCACAGTGTAATAAAAGTTGCATCTGAACAAACCACAAGACTTCTGAAGCAATGTCCTTTGTCTGGCCATATTGCAAAGCACCTGAAATGTCAGCATACTGGGGTGATGATTTGGGTTTGTTTTGCAGTCACAGGACCTGGGCACCTTGTAGTTACTGAGTCGACCTTCTGTATACCAAAGTATTGTAGAGTCAAATGTGAGGACATCTGTCTGACAAGCTAAAGCTTGGCCCAAAGTGGGTCATGCTTAAAAATCTCATAAACTCACTATCCATGTTGAAAAATACTTTTAAAACAACATGTAATAAAACAGCATTGTAACTGCTTGTAATTTTCCTCAACACATAATAAATGGCCTGTTATTTTCTTCTCCGCAGTGCCTGTTTCAAATGTGACCGTGCAGGCAAAAGCAACCAACCTGGTGGAGTTCAATGACACAGCAGTACTCGTGTGCTCTGTGTCCAAAGGCACACCCCTGTCATTTGCATGGCTGAATGGCAGCTCTGTGATCACAACCAATGGAAGAGCTCAGCTCAGCAATGGAAATACCACTCTCACTATAGTGAATGTGGCCCGCTATGACCATGGGCCATACAGCTGCCAGGTGTCTAATGATGTCAGCAATGAAACCAGCACCCCTGTAAATCTGACCATCAGCTGTGAGTTCTAACCAAAAGACAATGAATATGTGCACATAGAGACATCTGTATAACAATCTGCTATCCCAAGAATAACAATTTATCTCTTGTTTTATCACCAGATGGTCCAACTAATACAAAGATGACGATCATGCCGCTAATTAACATATACAAAGGGGGATCTAATATCACACTGTCATGCTCAGCGGAGTCCAGCCCTCCACCGGTGATCCAGTGGATGTTTAATGGAGAGTACTTAAACCAAACTGGATCAAACCTTCAATTACAGGAAGCTTACGCGGGATACTCAGGAAGTTACACATGCCTCCTTCACAATACAGTTACATCCAGATTCACCAGCGCAACTGCAGCGATCCAGATTGTGGGTACGTTTCGACTGGTATTCTTTTAAAAGTGATTTTTCTTTACTTCTTTGATTATTTTTGTATAGAAATAAGTTTATATTTAGCACATGCTGAGAATTTTTTTTTTTTTACTTTCCTGCTTAGACCTACAGGGTTGTTAGACCATTAATCCAAATACAAAGAGTGGTTTATGTCTTTGCCTTGGCACAGTGCAGCAGACATTTTCTAGTAGCACATGCCATATTTGTTCAGCTCAACTACATGTGTGCATTTAAATTACTTACTAACTCCTACAGATCCTGTGACAGCAGTGGTGGTGAGCAATAGTTCAGCAATACTTGGGGAGACGTTCTCTCTGCTGTGTCACGTGACTGGAACTGCTGACATCATTAATTGGTGGAGAAATGGTCACCTTATTTCTGCCGACAACAAAACAACATTTAGCGCGGACAACAAGACACTGACTCTCAACTCAGTCCTACAGTCAGATGGGGGACATTATCAGTGTCAGGCTTTCAATTCTGTAAGCAACATGACCAGCGACTCCTACGCAGTCACAGTTAACTGTAAGTATTTGAAAGCCTCTAATTATCATGAAGTAAGGGCGACTTGAACTGGATATTAGCAAGTGTGTCCACATCTAGTAGATTAATAACATCAGATTCATAGTGCCAGTTCTGTATTATCTGAATGTCTGTAGAGTCATGTGAACATTTTTTCAGTGAAAGTGATTTATGGTTAAAGATCCTTGCTGTTAGAGTCAACAGTCTCCTTTGCCTTTGCAGATGGACCAGAAACACCCATCATTTATGGGCCAGCTTTTGCTCAAACAGGACATCAAGCTGTCTTCAACTGTTCTGCCGTGTCTGTGCCTCCCAGTCAATTCTACTGGTGGTTTAATGGGTCCATAGTGGCCAATACCTCAGTGTATACAACTGGTCTTCTGTCTCCAAACATGAGTGGAAATTACACCTGTATGGCCATTAATGATGTGACAGGAAAGAACAACACAAACTACGTGATGTTCACAGTCATTGGTATGAAATGTTGAGAATGGGGAGAAATTGGATGAATTGAAATACTAATTTGGTAGCACTTCTTAATACAGCCTACAACCTATGGTGTCATTTCTCAGCATTTTTGTAACTGTAGGATCTAAATTACATCATATGTATCAGTTCCTAAGGACAGCTAAAATTGACATAGAATAGAACAGGGGAGAAAGAATTAGCAGTTCCAAAGGAAAAAAAGAAAGAAACTGTATTGTGCGTGCTTTGTTGGCTAAGTTTTATTTTAGATGAATGAGTTTTTCCCCTTCTTACAATATATTTATACAGTATTATTTAGGGTTTTTAGGCACTAGAAATGACATGTTTGGTGTCTACAGAGGAACCTTTACTTTGTGCATAAAATAAGTCTCAAGAGCAGTTTTCTGTCATCTACTCCATATTGCTAAAATTAGGAACATCTTGTTTAAGAGTGTAATAATATTGTAATTCCTTATTATCTTTCTATTATAGTAAAAGGTTTTCAGTTGATCAAAAACACTGAAAAAAGACTCTAGCGGGGACTTGCTGGAAAGATCATATTTTTGCCATGCTCGTTACTTTCATTGGCTCTGTGTTTTAATTGAATTTAAAATCCTTACATGCAAAGTCCTACATGACCGGTCCCCATCATATCTCAAAGACGTCACAGTACCATATTAACACAGTATACTGTAGTAATCTTCTCTATTGCAGGTTACTAGAGTTTCTAAAAATAGAATGAGAGGCAGAGCCTTCTGCTATCAGGCTCTTCTGTGGAACTAGCTTATATTGTAAGCTTATATGTAACCTTATATTGTAAGCATAATATAAAGCAACTTGAGGCGACTCTTATTGTGATTTGGCACTATATAAGAAAACTTGATTTGAATTGAACTGATTTTTATCTTAGAACAGTATAAAGCACCTTGAGATGACTGCTGTATGAACTTTTACCATATAAATTAATCTGAACTGAAAAACGAATAGCGGTGATTCAAAACAACATAGTTCCAGTTGTTTTGCTCTCATATGAAGCATTATTATATAAAATGTTCCATATTTCTGCCTAAAGATAAAATAAGAGATCATCAGATTTTCACATAAGTCCTAAAAGCAGATTAAACAAATAATAACAAAATATTCATCTTGATCTTTTGGTTTTGATGAACTAAGTAGCTGTTGTGTGGTTTGTTTTGTTTTCAGATCCAATAAAAAATGTAATCGTAAATGCACCAATGACGCCTGCCAATGAAGGTTCTTCATACAGCTTAACATGCAGTGTAACTGGACCTGCTGATCACGTTTATTGGATGACGAATGGGGCGCGATTGCATGAAGACAACAGAACTGTTTTCTATATGCCGACAGTCTCCTTTGGTCCAGTGGAACGTTATGATACTGGAAACTACCAGTGTATGGCTATTAATGCTGTTGGAAACATGACCAGCCCTCCTTACAAGCTTATTGTCAACTGTGAGTATATAATTCAAACTAAGTGATACATTTTTAATGGTGCATCGCCTTAAATCAGGTAAATCAATTGCATTTACAGTTGCTGAAACGTGGATTCTACTATAAAGGCCTTTACACACCGGACATGTAAAATTAATGCGAAGTTTGTTGCGTTGAAAATATTTTTCGGACTCGTCTGTTCTTAATGCAGCTGTTCACACCGACTGCGTCAATTCACGGGATGAATTTGCGGCATCGACTTTTTTCGGATCAAGTTCGAGTTTTCTGAATTTCGAAAGCAAATAAAGAGGTCTGACCAATCAGAGCACTGCATTTAGCAACGCTTAAGCTCATAGCTAAAAACGCGCACTGAATATACAGTGATATGGAAACAGTAAAATAGTACAGTTTTACCTGAGACACACAGCTAGACGCGGCTCCGGGTCAATCGGCTCTCTGAAATTACTCTCTGCCTCCTCAGATGTGATCCCAGCTCTGCCAACAAGAGCTCAAACTGCCCGACTGACACCCTGAAATATCTGTGAAAGCGGCCGTGATGCAGCTTTAACTCCGGGATCAAACCGTCAAATTCTCCCTGCTGCTGCTTTCTCATGAGAGTTGGATAAACCCAGAATCTCTGTTTCTTCATTCTCTTGTTTAGAACCATCAGGAGCTCATCACATCGATTAATGTCGACTGCATTTTATTCCCACATTGCGTTTTATGAGAAAACGCAACGCGTTCGGTGTGTAAAGGCCTTAAGGGTGCACTCACACTGTGCACACTGTGCATACTTTGTGCCTAAGCATGATTGCCCATTTGACCAGTCCACACTCCTCCACTGGTCTGCACCAGTGTCTGCACTCACACTGCACTTAACAATCCGTGCCAAAGTACATTTTAGTTTGTGATAGCATCTCACATGGATTTAAGATTTATTTACTTAATACAGCAATTTCACAGAGGCAGCTGTCATTGAGAAAGCACTGGTGTCAAGGAGCTGTTCGCTTAACTGCATCTGCATACAGCACGCAGTGATCATTTTAGTCAAACAAACTGGACTTTCAAGTTCCAACATGCTTGGGCACAGTACAGATCATTAAGTGTGATTTCATTCTCAAATTCTTGCTGTTGCTGAGACAACTATCCTCTTTTGCTGTTGCAGATGGACCAGAAACACCCATCATTTATGGGCCAGCTTTTGCTGAGAAAGGACAAAAAGCTCTTTTCACGTGTTCTGCCGTGTCGGTGCCTCCCAGTCAGTTCTACTGGTGGTTCAATGGATCAGTTGTGGCCAATACCTCAGAGTATACAACTAACCTATTGTCTTTCAACATGAGTGGAAATTACACCTGCATGGCCATGAATAATGTGACAGGAAAAAACAGCACAAACTCCACAACGCTCACAGTCATTGGTATGAATACTTGAGAATTCAGGGTGAATCTGATTGTTTGCAGCACATGGCTCTGGAACTGATCAAATGCAAATTCTTATTGTGTTCTTAACATCAAAATATTTTATAGGAATGTACCCCAGTCAGGATGCATTACTCTTTTGTTTTTAATTCTTTGTGTTTTGTGTCTTCAGAGGCCATAGTGTCAGTGAAGGTCAAAAACAACACAATTCCAATAAACAATGCAAGCTTTAATCTCACCTGTGAGGTTATCGGGCCCTATGACACGATCTTCTGGATGAAAGACAATGTGGTACTGAATGCCTCTTCTAATAACTCACATATGTCCTACAACATTGAAAACAATATGCTGCACTTCACTCCAGTGACAGTATACAGTGACGGGGCATATCAGTGTGTTGCTACCAATAAGGCTGGTCATCATGTGAGCCCTGAGTACAGGCTGCTGGTGAACTGTGAGTGTTTGTTGAAAACGTTTTTCTTTTTTTTTAGAATATCAGTCATTTTATTTTCAAATATTGTATTTAATTTGTGTTTTTGCTTCTTAATGATTGCACTCATTCATCGTTGGGCAAATCACATTGTGCCTTTAGCACCTCAGATATTTACTCAGCAGTAATTGTTATGCATGGTTTATGTTTGTAAAAAAAAAAAGTCCTAAAAGAGTTTTGGTGTCAGTTCTTCTCACATGCTGCATGAATAATTGTGAATGTAGAGTGTAATTATGAGGATTTTGTGCCAAGGAAACACAATATTCATAATTTTACAGTATGTTATTCACACTAAATCTTTCTTTTTTTCAAGATGGCCCACTGAGTCTGACCATTTCTCGTGCAAATGTGTACGTTCTTGTGACACTGACCTGTATGGCTGATTCTCGGCCAGATTGTGACTACTACTGGTTCTTTAACAATCTGACAACACCACTCCAGAAAGGATCTGCTATCGTTTTCCCTATGACCAAAGCGAATGAGGGAAATTACATATGCACGGCATGGAACCCTGTGACTAACATCACAATGACCCAAAATATGACTGTCACAGGTGAATAAGCTTCTCATTTTTTCCATAACAGGTTCTTTAATGTTGTTGAGCAAGAGTTATTTTATTATAACTTGTAACCTCACGAGAAAATATGAGTGAATCACACAAAACATTTTAACAGGTTAATTCCAAAATGCTTCTTTGTACTTTAGAACACTTGAAAAGCTAAGATAATTACACTCACCTTATTTGTTTTCATTAAGTTAAATTCCTGTCAGAATCTGTTATGTGCTTTTGAAAATGTCTTGTATTTCTTTCTTCTGCACTCCTAACCTCGTTTCTCTTTACTTCTAATTATTTCCACCCCCAGCTCACGCCTCTACCATCCACTTCCCATACCAAGGCAGTTTGATGATGGTGGTTCTGTTTGCCTTGTCTACCCCCATGGTGTTCAACTGAGACTTCGATACTTTCCAGTCTTCTGACAATGAAAGGCCTCTTGCGCCGTTTGCAGTTTTTGACAGCAGTCTTCCTGTAAAATCATTAGGAAAACACTGCTTAGTCCATATTCTTAATATATCAGTTATTTCATCGGTACAATGCCTGCTTTGTTTGTTTATCTTAAATTATATATTTATCAGTAAATACTTTTGTTAATGCTAATTTTGTGGTCACTGTAATCATTCCCCTGGAGCCAGTTGAGTGAACTCACTTGAATGGTTTCACGAGGGGAAAGCATGTGAGTGTATACCTCCTTACAAACTGTAATCACTCTGAACATTTAACCATGTTAATCATGTATTTAATATTATATAATGTGTAGGTAGATGTATGTTTTATTATACCTTGATTTACCTTATTAATAAAAAACCACAACATAGCACATTTTGAGGAGATTTATTGAGTAGGATATCAAAATAATGTCAATGCTCTTATTCAGAAAGTTACAGTCAAATCAAATTCCAGTGATACAGTTTGATATACACTTTATTTTTTCAAAAATATAACTTGAATACAAAGAAATACGAGTGGCAACGAGCCTCACAAAAGCATGCATGCGTAAGAATGGAGGGCCGATATGTTACTCATATCGGCACAGATGGGTTGATGGATTTGTTTCTTTGGCACTTCTTATTCTTGCAGACTGCTTTCCCTTGTGGTTCAAATAAATCCAGAAAGATGAAGCAATTGGACACAAAAAAAAAAAATAAAGATCACATACTACAATAATTAAAAATCTGTCATTTCTATCTGTAATCACTTTAAGGCATGATGAAGTTGTAGGTAACTTACATTTTCCACTCTTGCCATTGTGTCCGGTAATATTCGAGCAGTTGCAGTTTTTTTTCACCATACCAGGTCCCTTTCCTGTGTAGCGCAATGATAAAAGTAGCTGAATGCGTTTGAGGCTATACTTACATAAAAATGATTGCCATAATATTAACTCTATATATTTTAAATTTATACACTCTTTGGTAGATGATCTGTTAAATTCTTGTCACCTTTACAGGCACAGGGTCTTTTTTCCTGTCTTTGGATGACTGGGTGTGCAGTTGAAAGTAGTCCTCCAACAGCAGATCCTATAGCACAATTTATTTAATGTAAAAAGATTAATAATAATAATTAGAATAAAGTAAATGATTTAGATCCAAACCTGTAACTATTATTAATGAGCTGGTCTTGTCAAAATGTGTTTGGAAAATAATCGAACATACCGTCAGTGAATGCGCTGACAATCGGGGTCTGTTTGTTTCTCTCAGGAACACCTTTAAAAAGTGAAAAGCAAAATTAAAAAGAGAAAGAGGCCACAAAAGAGTATGCACAGGATACAAAAAGATTTTTTTCAATTTATCATACCATACCTTGGCTGTGATCAGTGAAGATTACCAGCCCAAGAGCCAGCAGCAAAAGCACCCTGGGCCCCATCTTGGAGTAAAGACAGTACAATGCTGTGCACTCAGGGAAAGAAATCCTGCACGTGCACTGACTTCAGTCCCAGAGGAGGAATGATGGGGTTGCTGTTCGAGCTCTATATAAAAGGATGGTGGTGATGAAATCCTATCTGTGGCACATTAATCAACCGCCTGAAAAAACTATTTTACGGTGGGTGACAGTGACTGACAGAATGATGTAAACTTGCCAACAAATAGCAGTTTTGACTAATGGCGTTTTGCTTTTAGAAAGATTTGACCATTTTTTCTCGAGTTAAACTTTCCTGACAGGATCTTATTGCATCAATAGTCTATTATGTGATAATTTTACATCAAGTGTGTCATATATTTCCCTGATTGATAAAAGTTGGGATCATATTCTGTCTTCAGTATGCATCTCTTATACTCTTTAAATAAAACTGCTATCACTTCTGTCAGCATGACTGAAACTGATACACCATTGTCAACATTAAATTATGTTTGCTAATGCCAGGAAGAACTGCAAGCGCTCTGGTTTTGTTTCATGTGTGATATGAGTATTGGAAAAAGCATCAGTTCCATGGTAAATCAGAGGTAAGGGCAAAGTTGGACTTGTTTGCCTTCCTCAAGTTTCTGAAACATGGCTCTCTGCTCACAAAATATGCGTGAGATAGGAACAAAACCAGTCAAGCAAAAGCAATAAATCTCCTTTTACACATCTGACAATGTATGTGGACTCTTGATGAACCCAAGACCTAAAAATGTAGCTCTGCATCACTGGTACTCAGCACACAGATCCAATCAATCAATCAGTGGACACTGGGAACATCTTGTTTTGATATTTAATGCATTTCTTTCATCACTTACACAGTTGGCCATCATTTTGTTCATGTAATGTAGGACAATACTTGCCTGAAAGGCTCAGAAGCATGTTAGTGTGAAGTACAGCCTTTAAATGTTTGAAGGAGCCATTACAAAAGATGCAACTAAAAGCACAAACATCTCGATGTATCATCACAATTCTCAGCCTTCTCAAATACATCTATGTTTGCAACAAAACAGTCTCTCACATGACACTCTGTTGCTGTTGTAATAGCTAAAGGAAAAAGACACAAGGGCATTAATGGGATAACGTGATACGATGGAAAGCAAGTAAACTGTAATGGTTGTTTGCAAGTGCAGACAAGCAAAGGGAAAAAAATAAGCTTTGGTCCTTCAAATTAACACGTACAAAAAAAACCCAACAAAAAACACATCAGACATCACAATAAAGCTATTGCCAAATAAAGGTAAACCTGCAGAACACAGTGAAATTGAGATGATTTACAGGGATTTTCTAAGGGCAGTTCCTGTATCTTGTTTACAGGCATATCTTGGCTTAAACCCAATATATCCCACATCCTTTTCCAACAAGCCCCTGTTCCTATCGCTCCAGTGATTGCAACCTGTGTTTAAAGGATTCATGAGAGCTGTACCTAAAGGGCTAAGATCTGCAGCACAGCAAGCCTTTAAAGAGGTACTGCATTCGGAGTTTTAACTTACAGAATTATTAGAATATAAAGCTGCTGCCTACTTGTGACCTTTATTCATGATCACTGAACATCTGAACTGATGTGTGTTCTAACAGCCATCTCTTCAGGTATCCTTTAACGGGCCCTTTATGGTCGCCACATTGGTCATGTTGCTTGCAAACAGTGATATCACCATAGCCCTATCACCATTAATAACGGTGCCTAGGGCATGGTTACCCGCTGCCATATTCTCCCGAATAGGTGTAGCCACTCAGACAAAAATGACACATCAGCACTGGTATAGGAGTACAAGAAGCCGAAACCAGAAGCAAAATCACTGAGTTTTTCTCAAATGTTTTCTCCAAAAAGTCTCATCTTTCCAAGCTGTTGCAGCATCTCCCTCTGTATAATTTGGGAGTCGCCAGCCACGGCAGCCACACATGGAAACACCACCCAAAGCACAGCTTGCACCAGCGGGTGTTATATCACTTTTAGCGAGCAGATCCATTCGCAAAGGCGAGAAGGGCAAGCATAATTGGCCCATTATTATTCTGTTAAATCACAGGGTCCCTGGATGACACACAAAATTACCCAGCTGGATTCATTCCTTGTGTCAGAAGCTAGTGGAACAGGTGCAAATTGGGAAATGGAAGTAGGACTTTGTCATCTCATATAAACAAAAACCGTATGGTCACATTGTCTTTAACAGTGGTCACCAACCCAAGCCATGAAGAAGTCTTCCACAAATAGTTTATGCAGCTCTTAGCCCTTAATAACCGATTTTATCCATCATTACACATCTTAGTAATATAGGTGCAATGCTTTCTGGAAACAGGGACAAGGACCACTATGGTAGTGTGATTATGTGACCTAGCTGCTCAGTTGTCGGCAGGTTCACCTAGCAGGGCCTTGAGATGAGCGTGGAGGGGTTCACATACAGCCTGGTATCCTTTAGGGGTCAGGTGAAGGTAGTCGTACATGTCCTGGTGAGAAATGCTACCATTGGAGTGGACAAAGCCAGGGTCCACATTGAGGAAGGAGGCGCGAGAAAGAGATGATAAGGCCTCCTGTACTAACTCATTTACCTTGGCATTTCGCTCCCGTAGAGGGTTGGGCATTTTTCCTCTAGGCAGTATACTCTGCAAAACAAACATTAGCATATTTATTTTTAAATGTTTCATATGAGGAAAATTTGGTTCAATCAGATATTACTTATTCATCTATGTTAGCTGAATCAACAACAATAAATCAACACTGTTATATCTCAGAGCTTTCTGAAACAAGTACAGCTTTTTGCCCCCCCTAACACTCACCTGACTGAGTAGAGATTCTGCTGCTTTATTTTAAAGGGCATCAGGCCTAATTCCACCATTTAACATTAAACCTTCAAACAGTCCAAAATATCCAGAGTTAATCTAACTTTTGTTTATTTCATTGAGTTTTTATTTTCAATATAGTTTATTTTAAGTGGCTTCTAAAGTGGGTTTGCTTGTTTCAGTTTAGTTTTCTTTAGTTTCAGTATTAGACTTTTTAATTACTAGAATGTGAGTCAGGGGCAAAATTTAAGAAGTTTAGAATAGGTATTAGAATACAAATAATACTTTATACATGCACTTAATTCATCCCAGTCTCAGGAAACATATGCAGCAAAGCCTCATCAGGCAGGCTCTGTTGACAAATGTGAGCAGATTAGCAAAGATGTGAGATAAAGCTATTTCCTCTGTATTTTAATTTGATATTAGTTTTGTTGGTTCCCAAAATCATTCCACTTAACTTTCAGAAGTATAGTTTTATTTTAGGTAACTGAGATGTTTACCACACCTAGTTTCAGTCTTTAACTTTAGTTACAACAGCAGCAGCAGTGACTGCTCTTAACTTGCTAAGAGTGCCTACACAGGCAAAAAAAACCCAAAAACAAAACAGCTTATTGCCTTTTCAGCTCTCTGTAGACTCATATACTTGTTAAAAAGTATGTGGGTCTGTAGTGAATGTGCTGCACTGTTTCCATAAAGGTCACAGAACACAATAGTTCCTAGCCTTTACTCTTATGAGCAATGGTTTAGATATAAAGAGCTTAAACAGCCTATGAAGATGTTTCCATAACTTTAAACTTTGCTTCATTTCAGATAGCTAAGATGCTGCTAAAAGGGGTGATATCACTCTGTAATTTGATGGTTGAATTAACTTCATTAGTCATTTTCAACAAACATGCAGGTGAGCACCTCCTATAAGGCATGCATTAGGAAAAAAAAATACAAAACCTACAAGTACGAGCGTGTGGGCATTGGGAAGCTTATTCTTGATAACTTGGATAATAGCCAAGATGCCTCCACAGATCTGTTCAGGAGTGTGACCATGATTGTTCGTGCCAACCCACAGCACTACAACCTGCAACGACAAAAGACAAGGCAATGCATGACTAAACACATGTCGCTGGTAGTTTGGCGTCAAGGCACCTGGAAGTGGGATTTTAGCATCAAGTCGAACACAATCAGTCCTTTGTGTGAAAAAACAGGCATGATCATGTCCTCTATTTCTGGCACTGTTTTGAACCTTTGGGCTGATGTTATCCAGTTCACCGTTGCTCAGTCTCCACAGCACATGTTGTGTTGCATCACCACCCACCCCAAAGTTAAGGCAATGCAGAGGAGAGAACAACTGACGCCATATCTGCAGACAATCCACAACAATAATGCATTCACGTGTTGAACACCAAGTTTGCACACTTTGAAAACATTTATGTGAAAATATAAATCAGTTACATAACAGACACAGGCACATATATGAATACGATCTTTGTTTTACCCCAAACTCGTGCATGAGCTGAACAAGAGAGTCTCCAACAAACAGGACATCAGGTTCTTTATCTTTGCTGTCGGACACAAACCGGTTGTGCTACAAAGAGAAAAGGGAAAAGATGTAGACTTTTATATATTTTTTATTACAGTACAAACCATTGCACAGCATCCAGACACATTAAAAGAGAGATACTGCACTCAACCCCCCCCCCCCCACAAAAAACACAAACTTCATAACAACACAGATAGGGATATGAAGGGAAAAAACACTTTAAAACCTCATTTTGTGGAAAAACCTGAATCAAAATCTATGTGTTTCTTTTTATGTTTTAGTGACCACAAAATTTAAGAGTTTAATTTGAGATAGCCTTTAAAATAACTACCCAAGTTAGTGCCATGTGGCACTATCAAAAGGACTACCAAGTGGCAAGCCTAGTTTCAACAAGGACTCTTGACTATAACTCCAGTGATATAATTTGACTTTTACATGAAAGGTACAGGCACACAAAAATGTATTTGACATGCTTTGTTATGTAGATAGAAAAAAAAGTGTATTTATGTAAAAGGTTTTAATCAGTGGATGAAATGTGCGGATGCATATCCGCACATGTCTGGAAAAATAGTAATTTACCAATACTTTTTTCTCTCTTTTATAAATTAACTGCAAAATTGCATGCCCATAACATCAAATTGTATTTTTCATTTATTATTCAGCTTTGAATAATTTATGAAAGGGCCATTATCACAGCAATATGCACTACAATATGTCGGCAGCTGATTCTTTTCAACTATGAAGACTCCCTTTATGTTCACTCATCGTAACACTAATCATCAGCGACGATGCAAACAGAATAATATAACACTGCAGCTTTGTAAAACCTACAAATAATATAAAACTCACACACCAAAGACATCCATCGTCCATCTCCCTGCGTGTCTTCACAGGGAGTGGGTGTGGCGGCTGGGTTTGGTTCTCCTGCGCTCATTCTGCTCTACCTGTGTTGGAAAACAGTCACGTTGAGTTCTTCACACTTTCGGCAATGTAAATAAACCAATTACTCAATAGCCCATAGTTCTGCTCCCTTGAGAAAGCTGTGGAGGCTAACAGTTAGCCACAATAGCTAGCTGTACTTGCTAAAACACAATACAGATGTAGTTTAACACGTTTAACAGAGATTGTGAAATTTTAAAGGCTTGTTCTCTGCAGAATGGAAAAGGGTAGAGCTTTAAATAACGATTGCATTAAGAGATATAACTTAACATAGCCTACCACTAAATCAAAAATACTGTTGTCTCCCGTTTCACTTTCCGGAAGTAGAGGTTCAGTATAGTTGCGTGTACCATTATCATCAGTGGTCAACAGCATATATAGTTTTAGATATGTTTTAATTTTCCGACGTTTACGTATTTAAATTGAGGTATAAAACACATGATGTGAAAAATCACAAATAAAGAACTATATAAGTGGAGAAAATATAACAGCGGTGATGCGGTATCACCCCCCTCATCTGTGTGAGTGGATTCGCCCTGCTCATTAGTTTCTTTGGGAGATACTGCTGCGCGAAGGAACGCAATGGCTGCGTGTTGCCGAGCAACGTCACTTTAAGAAGTGCGGTAAAATAAAGTACCTGTGTGCGGCTTTGGTAAGCAGAAATTATATTACTTACCGATTTTCTTTTTCATAGAAAATTTTCTTCTATATTTACGGTTTTTGCTGCTTTACACATTCCTAACGTTGGGAAATGTTTCTGTTTCTAAGCACCTACAGCTTTGACTTCATACAAGCGTGCTTAAATTACACCTGGTGATGGCAGGTGTTTGCTAACCTCCTGGTAAGCTTGCTGCCATACAGATGTCAGGTCTGTGAAACAGAGTTATTACTGTTTATTTTTAGTTAGTGGGTTTACTGGTTTCAGTTTAATCTTCATTGTTCACTTTCAGTTTACTTGTTATTAGATTCAGTATTAGTTCTAGCTCTGGGGTCAGCCATCCAAAGCAACGGACAGTGCACAAGAGGGGTGAAGAAGAGAGTGCAGGCAGGGTAGAGCAGGTGGAAACGAGTGTCAGAGGTGATTAGTGAATAGCAGCAAGCAGCAAAGGTCTGAGATGCATAGACCCATCCGCTCAGTGTCCTCCTCAGTCATGCTACTCATGCTGCAGAAGTGCTAAACTACAATGAACCGAATAATTAACCTGAGCTTACACTGCAATAACTTATCGGCGAGATGGGTGTTTTTCCATTACCAAACCGTATGAATCAGTGTAACTTATAGTTGAAATGTATCAGTAGAATTCAGCTGGGGGCGGGGGGGGGGCGGTGACTTAAATGGGTGTGCCTGGACCCCCCAGCCCCAACCATAACGCAGACACTGACTGCACAATATAG
>JAVDPK010001235.1:165582-178850 GCA_034780415.1 Cichlasoma orientale
CGACCCCCCCCCCCCCCCCCCCGCGCTTGAATAAAATATTTTTCTTAAAACCCAGTTTTTAGTTTTTAGTTAAGTGTGATATGATATTGTGTGAAGCAGCAGTGTGTATAGCTGCATAGGTATTGTCAAACTCTTGTGATCGTGGTTGTTGTAAATAATAGCTATGTCTTTAAAGGGTGTGAGGGAAACCTGACAATATTTTGCCGTGTTTTTTTTTTTTGTTTTGTTTTCAGTACCGAAGGGTCACATTTTCATTCACTTTCATTAAATCTTCAGTAATTTGCTTTAAATTCTAGTGGGAGAGTTTACCTCAGAGAGGTGCAGCAACATTCTGTGACTCTTATTGAGCTTCCTCTGCTAACTGTGATTTTTTTTTCTACAGAATACCACGCAGCATGAGCCACTTGTGGGGCAGGGCCTTATCAGAAAAAATAAAAGAATTTAAAATTTTCAACAAGAAATCAAAAACAGATCAAAAGTGCTGCTCTGCCAAAAGATTCAGTGCACACTCCAAATATTCAAAGCATTGTAATAAGGCAGATGAGGGGAACAAAATGAAACGACTGAAGACCCGAAAAGAGAGGAGTTTGATAAAAGGTGGCTGGAAAGAGACCTCAAAGATCAAGTCCCATAAGTGTCACTGCCTTTGCCAGAGCAATGTAGACATGGCACAGTTGCATAACTGCTGTCATGCTAGTTGTCATTCTTCAAAGAGAAATCGACTATTTCCGAGTGTTCCTTCTGCGCAGGAGCCCAGTATCATCACAGACAGCCGCCTGACAAGACACCATGGCCTGTTTAACCATGAAGTGAAGTCTGTTGATATTGAACGTTTGCTAAGTGAGCAGCAAAAACTGGAGGAAAATGAACAAATAAAAGAAAAGAGCACTGCTATTTCACATTTATCTTCAACATCTCACAATTCTGCCCCACTCTCCAGTGATGATTTGTTGGAAGCTGGTACAGATGTTATGTCATTTAGGAAAAAAGCGGACCCTGCTTCAAAAGACCACGTTGACTGCCAAGAGAAGGAAAAGAAAAACCTGCAGTTTGATACACAGCAATCAGATGTTACTCCAGGGCAGAAACCACAACAACAACTCGCTCTTTCATGTGAAAGTTTTCAAAGCAGCCACTTGTCTAAACACAGCTTCCTCAATGTAGTAACAACCAAAACCAAGAAGGCATGTGCCATGTCTGAAAACAGCAGAGAATCACTGCTGACTCCTATTGTTGACGGAGACAATATGAAGACTTTAAATGCAATCGTAAAGAAACCTGTGATTTCCACCCTTGAGCAAACCCCAGAGATCCAGGAGCCCCCCGTCCAGCAGATACAAAGTTGTGGTCTCAGCACAAGCACATTTACACTTATCAGCTCACCCACTACTGACAGCTGTCACATACAGGACAGAAGGCAAGATCCAGAATATGTAACTAAGGCTGCCAGAGCAGTGGCAGCACGGTTGTGTGATAGCCTGAATCTCCCACTGATGAGGAGGAGAGACCTGCTGTCAGCGAGCAGGGAGGTGCTGCTGAACTCTCTGCAAGAGAGGCATGGACCCTGGCTTCAAGACAACCTCCTTAGGGTGCAGCAACGTCTAAGCTTCGCTTTGCAACCCAGAAATAAAGTTCAAGATCAAGAGCCAGCCAGGATAAATGAAGAGGAACTCTTTCCTGCAGGTAAGCACTGAAATGCATGTCCCCATAATATAATGGAATATGATGATTTGTTCAAGATGACTACATGTCACAGTTTTTTATCTGATTATGTATAATGACTTCAATTTTACCACAATTACCCTGGATGACATGGTAATAATTTTAACTCTGTATATTCCAGCTATTTAGTATTTACATTAATATGAACTTTTTACTTTTTTTTTAACCGTTTTATGGAGTTAAGTTAGTTTACGTTGTGCATGTTTGCATTCATTGTTATTTACCAGCACTCATTGAGTGCAGCATGGGTACTTCTATATTGGAATTATATGAATAGTAAAGTATAAAAGTATTTGTTAATATATTGGAAAGCCGATATTAAGAAACATTTAAGTTCTTACATTTTTCTTAAAATTGTTTTTGATAATTTGAACCTTTATTCTGTGTTTTATGTTTTTAATTGCTTAGTCCTTCAGAATAGATGAAAACTAACAGTAATTGTGTCTCCTGCATCCTGACACACATTATTTTGTGTCCTCATGCATAAGACAGAAACACAACTTAAATACGCCACTCAACAAGTGATGGCGGGCGCAACAAACCCCGCCCCCGGCAAGATGTTTTAGCTCATTTGAACGTTGTCCATCTCACAAACACGTTGCTCTCCAAACATTGAATCACTGAGATAACACATAGGTCCTTTTGTCCATGCCGATAAGGTTTAATCCAGGTTTATCCCAAGGTTTAAAAAGTTGAACTAAAATAACTTTCATTTAATGGTCATTTTTATTTTTTGTAAAAGCTTTATCTCTTATAATGAGAGAGTGCGTGAATTGTCAGGTAGGTGATAATGGGGGAATTAAGGAATCAGATTGATAGTCAAAAGTTGTCATGTATTCGTGCATCTGGATCACATTCCGATCAAATGTTGCATGTCCATGGACAACAGTGGTATGATTCTTACTGAAACAAATGAGGGTGATGTCTTTTTTTGTTTTTCAGCGGAGATGTATCCAAAATTATATTTGTGAAATGGAGTTTCCCATGTTAAATTCAAGTAGCCTGCAAATCCAGAATCTAGATTGGATCCGGATGGCATTCGGTTTGGCACTAGTTCTTGGCCCTCCATAACTGTGTACCAAATATAAGATAAATCCAATCCGCTGATTTTTTAATTTAATTTAATTTTAAATTTTGCCCAATTTAAAAAAGTTTTTTTTTCTTCAGTTTTTCTGGATTTTTTTTTCATGTGTTTCTTGGTTGGTAACTTTGGCAGAAAGCTGCTCCAGCTAGGACTGGCTTCTTTGCCACCAGACTTACAGATGTTTAGTGTCAGCCTGCATCTCTCCATTAGAATAATTAACACTTGTTGCACTTAAATCAGTTGTCATCAGTTCAGCACTGTTTTCTCTCCTACTTGTTTCTCTTCGCGGCCCCTCTTCCCTCTCTGTCAAACGTGCAAACACATTTTCAGCAGGGAAGTGAAACAATGATAGAAACTACTTTTTCTTCTAAAAGTACAACTACATTTAATACGATTCCTCCTGTGCAGAAATATTTTAAAGGTTTATTTAATGTTAATCGCTTTGAACAAACATTTCTACTGTTAAAAAAGAAAAATGTTTTTCTGAAGTCCTTGTAATTTGATGAATATAACAAGGAAAATTTAGCTTTTTATAAGCACCTGTCTCTTGCTTAAAGACAGATTTACAAAATGCAAACCTGTCCTTAGAAGTAATTCTTTTTCTCAGATGAATTCATGTAAGGAAGAGAGTACAGAAAATGCACAAACCAACAATTTGGTTTTACATCATTTTTTGTGGTTATTTAAAAAAAACAAAAACAAAAAACAGAACTAAGCATAACATACCTACAGTTTTTTAAAGTTTTGTTTCCTTATTTTTAGACATGCCTGTCAAAATGTCAGGAAATAGGCATTTTAAGTGGAAGCCCAGTCCACACCCACACTGCAGCCAGAAACAGGTAAGATCCACAGTTTACTTTGCCACTCTCTTATTTAAATTATTTTCTGATACCTTTGGTAATCTTCAGGTAATTTAACATTCTCTGATAATAATGATTCCTTGTGTTAATTGTCAAGGCTGCTGAGTGGTTGACGAGCCCTGTGGATACCTCTGTCAGTATTTTCGATAATGTCCTCAGACCAAGTTTGTCTCCTCAGTTGTATATAGACTTTGACCCCTGTGGAGATTCAGAAAGTAATTTGTTTGCTTTCCCTACCGCTGTGTGCCAGAGAGAAAAGGCCTCAGTGCCTGAGGACTGGGAAGAGCATTTCAACGGGTCAAAGAGCAAAAAAGCACCTATGTTTGATTCATTTGAAAACTGCTTCATGGACTACACCAGAACAATTGGGCAGAGGAGCCCAGGATACTCTGACATCAACACCCAGCCCTCTTTTTCTTACCAAGAACAGCTTCCAGATAGACATGCAGGAGAGCCAATGTACTTTGCCCAGCAGGAAGACCTATTTGGAAATGACAGGTACACATGTGCTTCCTCCTTTCCTGACCAAATTCACCGTCAGAGCAATAATTTCCAACCTTTGAGCCACTTCAGTCACCCTTCGGCTTGCCCTCCCTTGAAATCCCACAACACTGACATGATGTACTACCCTCCATCTTACATGCTTGAGAGAGATCCTGTGCCTTCCCTTTCTGCTCTCCCAAGCCCTGAACACTGGTCTTTCCCTCCTATGAGGTTGTACTAATGTGTGGTAAAGCTCTGCATAGAGCCACGGCAATTGACATTTCTATGACTGACTGAAGTACAATTCTTCCTTCATGTCATAAAGCTTTTTGTTTAGTCGGTAAAAAATGTTTCCTATATTTTAAATAAACCATTAAATGCAGATGCAAGAGCTGTCATCTTAAGAGTAATGTTTTTCTTTTATTGTCCCATTTATGCTGAGTTAAAGAACCACACAGTTATGCACTTTTTTACATCTTTTTAAGCATTTTTTTTTTATTTTGCACTACTGTTCATTAAAAACACAAATGTTATTAATGGTTTATTCTTTACAAAGCAGTAAATTTAGTCAAAGATGTGAAAGCTGCGTAATTTTGTTTATTTATTTTTTGTTCATTTATTTAACTGCAAAAGGGTCATTTGTAGAAATTGTATGCATACATACATAAATTCTGTATCAAACATTGAAAAATATAAAATTAAACAGTTCAAGATAAATTACTTCTATGACTGCTTATTCGGGCTTGTATAAAAGTTATATTTATAATGCATTACATTGTACATTTACAACATATTTTCATCCCAGAAAAAACTAATTATTAACAAACTGAAAGTTTAATTGCGTAAACGCACAAATCATTCTTATTCTCTTTTTAAGGTTGCAAGTAAAACGTTCCATCAAATGTCTCATCCTCAAAGTGTCCAGCTTCTTTGCTTTCACGAGTTATGTAACTTTCTTCTGTTTCTACTCTGTTACCCGTTTTTATTGCTCTGCGTAGCTGATTCCAGAACAGTTCTTGGGCCTGCATTGGGTTATTACAGTGTGAACCAGGCCACTGGAGATAGGTCTTTTTTAACATAACTTTCCTCATGCGATGATATGACGACAGCTGCCTCTCAGAGATTGGCTCCAGAAACACGAGCAGAAGAACATCTCTGTGCTCATCGAAGAGTCTGTAACTGGCAAGCTGGATTTCCAGAGAACACCACTCACTGCGTAGAAAATTCCTGCTCACCACACAAATAGTTTTCCGGCTGCTGTATACAGCAGAGACAATGTTGTCCACAATATCACGGCCCAGCTCAAAGTCCCTGTGATGCAGGCAAAGCTTAAAAGATGATCCACTTCCTTCCAAGTTGGGTAGCAATTGGTCCATGACCCACTGTTCATCAGATGAGTTATAGGAAATAAACGCATCATATTTACAGTTCTCCTCCTCGTCTCTGAGTCTGCTCCACTGCTCACTAAACCAAGCACGGAACACATAGTAGCTGTACTTCATTTTCCAGTAGAGTTTAACATAAAGTAAAGGAGTGACTGTAAACAAGAAGATTGCAGCTGCTGTGCTAAAAAACAGGTACATTCCTAGATCTATGTAACAAACTTTAGTGTCAAAATTGTGAAATTTAAGTTTTGAATTGTGTTGGCATGACAGATTGTAGAGGTAGACCACCTGAACATATGTGTTATTCTTTGTGTACTTTTGCAGAAGCCTGTTGTTGCAGGTACAGCTTAGAGGATTATCACGTATGTCAAGGTAGCGGAGCTTAGGCAGACTCTTTAGTGCATCTACAGGAATAGTTTGCATGACATTGCGATTGAGCTGCAGTGAACGTAACTGTGTAAGATTCCCAAAAACCTCCTTAGAGAAGTTCTGAATGCCCATATTTTCTGCAGCCAATCTGGTCAGATTTCTGAGATTTTTAAAGACCCCTGGTTGTAATTTTGTGACCCCAACACAGCAGTTATCCAGTGTGAGGAAGCTTAAGCCCGTTAGATCATCAAATGTATCAGGAGCAAGATGATATAAGTTATTGTTGGTGAGATACAGAGTTTTCAGTGAGTAGAGGCCATGTAGTAACCTGTGTGGTAAAACAGTGAGCCCATGAGGCTGCTGCCCACCTAGTTTCAGATCACTCAGTCTGCTGAGATTCATAAATGGTGAATCATGATTTTCTGTTAGGAAGCGAATCAGATTACTTTGTAAATCCAGTACAGTGAGCGTGTCTTGAAATGCACGATATAGGGAAGAGTCAATTTGTTTGAGTTTGTTTCCATCTAAATAGAGCTTGGACAGCCTTTTTAATCCATCAAGACCCAATGGCTGAAAATGAGTAATCTTATTGCCGCCAAGGTCCAATGTAGTCAACATTTTCAGGTTGAAAAAGGTCCTATCAAAAATAACAGAAATGCGATTGTTGCGAAGGTTAAGGATTTTCAAGTTGTTCAGATCTTCAAACATGACATTGAACAAGTCAGTTAAGAGGTTATTGTCTAAACGAAGTATCGCAAGCTTTGTTAGCCCTTTGAGACCATGACGGTGGAGAAAAGCAATACTGTTTATGTTAAGTTGTAGCGTCTTGATATTTGGTGTATGATAGAATGCATAAGAATTAACTGTTAAGATGCGATTGTAACGATAATCCAGTTTTTCCAAATTTTTTATATGAAGCATTTTGTGTGTTTTACAGGATTTTAGAATGCTGAGATGGTTATGCTCTGCTTTGAACTGTTTTATAAATGTATGTCTTTTGAGAAACTCAAGGCAATTTGTGCTCTTTAGGTTGTTGCGGGATAGATCCAAAGCTCCTGTGATGTTAGGACAATAAGAAAGTGTTTTGTTTGTAAGAGTCCTTATCCCATTATTAGTCAGATTCAGATTTTGAATCCCTGTCAGGTTTTTTTTCAACGATGTGCATAATTCCCTGAGCATTCTGTCGTCCTTCAGACCTGTACCAGAAAAGTCAACACAATTTGCCCTGACGTTGCTAATGTTTAAAAACTCCACTATTGTTACATTTGTTGAACACAAATGCAGGTAATATACACTTCTCAAATCCACTTGATCAAAAGCCTTTGTAGGGAGCCTAGAATTGTATGACAAATCTAAGATTTTGATAAAGCTGAGAAAGGAAGGTTTACATCCCAGTGTGTATAGATTATTTTTACAAACATACAAATCAGTGAGGGACTGGGGCAGTGACACATTCAAGTGTCTGAGAGAGGTTAAATTGTTCAAGCAAAGATCTAGTATCCTCAGATTTGTCAGATGTGACACAGACTTAACAATGCCTGAGAAATCTGTCAGAAAGTTTTTCCTCATGATTAAAGCGTCTAGCTTCAGAACCGATGAGAAAACGTCCTCAGGGAGATGCTTCAATATGTTGGAACTCATGGAGAGGTAGGTGAGATTATGCAGATCCTTAAACAGAGAAGGGCTCAGCTCTGATATGTTGTTGGATGACATATTTAGAGTCTTCAGTTGATGCAAGCCTTGGAAAGCTAACTGATCAATGGTTGTCAAGGCATCATCAATACTGATGTGCTGAAGGTCTACTAGCTTATTAAAGCTGTTGTTAGGAAGGTGCTTCAGAGGAGTTTGTAAGATGGTGAGATTGATGACAGATGGCGGCAGGTCTTCAATAATAGCAAATATATTTGTTGCCTTTCGATGAATGCAGCTGAAAGTTTTTCCATCAGAATCTGTGTCTTCAATGCAGTTTCTAAAGCTATAACCATCGATGAGTTGAACAGCTGCAATCACAACTGTAAATGACAGCAGCTGATGAGTTATGTTTCCCATTTTGCCTTGTTGCTGTGCTGTGAGGAAAAAGTCATTTACATAACTTCTCTGTTTCTTTGTTGGTTTGGTTTGTTTAAATAAGTTGAAAATGTCTACAAGGCCTCTAGGTGGTTCACCAGTTGAATGTGGTACAGGAGTCTGAGAACAGAGAACATTTTCAAATCAGAGCAGATCTTACTTTAGGTATATTCTATGTCACACACGTTCTCAGTTTTCAACTCTGAAAATCTGACATGCCCATTTAAAAATTACAAGAAAGTAAATTGACAAAGTAGCATTTCATATCAGATTGATTTTTAAGAGTTTATAAAATACTGCAGAAACAGAGTAGAAGTTTCTGGCACAATTTCATTTTCTTCCAAGGTGCCCAGAGAAGAGAATAAAGTCTGAAGAGGTTAAAGCTCCAGCAATACTTGCAGTATACAGAACAACTCAATGTGGCATCGAGACAACGTTGATGATGTTGATGATGTCTCCAAACTCAAACGTCATTCAAATAATGTAGTTGTTTAATGCATTACAAGTCTTGCTGGAATTTTAATGTCTATGACACCCCCACCCCCACTCGCCAAAAGAGTATAATTTGGCAGAAATACACAGTCAATATTTGCATCAATGTATCAGATATCTGATGAACGCAGTGCCTTAAAAATTAAACTCTCAAAGTTCAATTTTGGTATTCCATTTTTAATATTACTTTTTTTTTTGCCAACTTGTTCTTGTTACTGTTAGTGTGCCTTACCAGAAGCAGCTGCAAGTCTCCAGCAATCACCTCAGCATCAAAGCATCTTCTGTTCTTGAGGTGTTAGTGTGTCTACAATGAAATTTATAGGACAAGATTAACTTCCCCTTTTGTATTGTTTTCATATCCCTTTTCACTGTAAATGTATGTTTGACCTCCTCCTGTTCTTTAGGGTTTCTATCACGTCATTGCAGCTTTCTTTATGTGGCCATTCAAAAATAAAGCCTCAGGTCACAAAGAGGAAGAGTTCTTCAATCTGTTCTTCTTTCATAATCCTTTACAACTAATGCTATGTTAAACTATTTAATCACAGCACATTAATTCCAATTGTATTATAGAAATACTGTTGTTGAATGAATAAGCAATCAGCAGTCAGACATCTATAAATTAGTCATTTAACACAATTTATTAAATATTTTTAAAAACGTAAAATATGACATGTATACATGATTTACATTATTTGTTTGTAGGTAGAAAAACAGTTCTCATGAACTGGTGAGCTGACTGATTTTAAGTGTGGTTAGGTGAAGAGCCATGGGTGCTGTAAATCCCACCATTTCCTTCTTTGTTCTTTCGCTGGTTTGTTGCATAAAGACAATGTCAGCACAATGAGTCGCTGTTGAACTTTGAGTGAAAGATCTGTTTTGTCAGCCTTGTTCCAAGTCTCAAAGCTCACAGCTCAGATATGACAGATATAGTATGTAATACACTATAAAAGTGTAGAATAATAAAGCAAAAACAAAAAGAAATAAAAACAGTTCAGTCCAATAATCAGACTTTTATTCTTTAGCTTCACTCAGTTATGTATATTCCAAAAACAATAAAAAAAAAAATTAAGTACAGAAATTGAAGAAATATATTTTATTTTGTGGTATGACTGTCGTATAATGTCGTATAAATTTTCAGTTTCCTCTCATCTTCTGCTCACGTGCCATCTGACACAACCCGCATGCAGGAATGCAGGCCATGACTAACCAGTCGTTGCACACAGAGCCCTGAGGAAAAGCACAGTTACAGTAAACATCAAACGTCATATTTTTGTTTACAGGCCCATATTCAGAGTGTTGTCATTTTTAGATAGAAAACAGCACTCTATTTTCATCATGATGAGAATTATAGTCTCACGTAGTGATTAGACATCTTTAGCACACTTACACCAATGTTGTATCTGTAGCGTATGCTTGTCCGTAAAGCAATCATGGCGCCAGGAAGGCAGGGCAGGCAGCAGCATTCATCGCTGTTCTGAGACACCTTACAGGCCAGGATGCAGGGAACAAATGTTCCACAAACACCTGGAGGTGAGAGATATGTTGTCATATTTCTCTTCATATTACACTGCTGGTAAGCTTCAACATGCACCCACAAAACCCATGTAGGCACGTACAGATGCCGCAGTCTTCACAGCAGTCGCACACACTTGTACTCCACTCTGACGATCCAGGGGACACAGTGTACTGTGTGACGGTCACCTGAGGTTGTAAGTTTATCACGTTTGTCTGGAATTCCATAGCTGCAAGTAGAAGAAACGACACCTGAGAGAGTTAGTTTAACATGAAGGTCATTGACTTTACTAGTTTACATCTTGGTTTGTAAAATTTTTGAGCCGCTTTTGCACCTGTTTTTTCTCATAATAAATGTTATATGTCCAGACCTGCGTTGTAAAAACTTCTCAAGATCTTAATTCCAACCAAAAACAGTTTCATCTTTATTGATTAACAGTTTACTCCAAATCACACAGAAATGCATTCAATTTGTATAATGAGTTAGAGTAGCTAAAATTAAACAAAACAAAATTTGCTTTATATTTTACCTCTAGAAGTTAGTATCTGGCTCCTGAAAGCGAGGTCAGCTGTTGAAGGCTGATAGGGTTGTGATCACAGCTCTTATACCCAGCGTCACAGCAGGCGTAGGTTGGAGTCAAGTTTCTGTGCTGATATGAAATGGCAAACAATGACCATTAAGCAGGCCTAAATGTACAAGAAAAACTCAAATGTTTAGTTTTGGGGCGTTTCACATCTTTGAAAAAGGGTGCGCCTAGCCTGATGCAGTCTTTATCACATAATAACAATTGAGGGACAAAGGAGGGCGCTTGTAGTTTTATATATCAACCAGGCTTTGACTTCACGGTAGGTGTGTTGTGTGTACATAAAAAGCAATCAGCTCTGTGGACTGAAAAAAGAATGAACTGTGATGCTGAAGCACAGCCTGTTTTCACTACAAAAGTGACTTTGGCACTCCATGTGTACCAGTGAGTCAAGAAATCATTAATAAAAATCACTTAATACATTAATTCTGGTGTTACACAATTTATTACAGTGTTACTGATGTTTATTCAGAATGCATCTTTAAGATTCCATATGTACCAGTGGGTCCACTTATTTTTTTTTTCCTAATTAAAATTATAATAAATATTCACTTAATATGTGAAGTACTTCAATTGGCTTGATGATGCATTGTGGTAATAATGGTCCACACACTTTCTCGTCCATTACACTGAACGCTGGAGCTCCTCGAGTTTGTGTGCTGAGTCCACACTGTACACCTATGATTGTACACCTGTCCATTCAGCCATCATTGTTAAATTTGCTGATGACAGAACTGTTGTTGGGCTCGTCTCATGTGAAGGTGAGTCAGCATACAGAGATAACAGGTGTTCAGTGAACAACCTAAGACCAAAGAGTTGATACTGGACTACATGAAAAAGCCTGACTCGGAGCCAGCCCCACTTTACATTGATGGGGAGTGTGGAGAGTGTGTGAGGTCCTTAAAGTTCCACTGTGTCCTCCCATAACAGGGCCTCTCCTGGTCAGCCAACACTACTGCCACAGTAAAGAGGGCATGTCAGAGACTCTACATTCTGAAGGTACTTAGGTAGAACATCTCTTTCTACCATGCTGCAAATGAATCTGTTCTACCACACTGGCCATCAGTGTGGTGTGCAGGCTGCTCTGCAGCAAAAAGGTGCTGCAAGGAGTGGTGAGAGCAGTTGAAAAAAAAAACATTGACTGCTAGCTGTCACCCCTGGAGGACACTGCCACCTCAAGCTACCTCAAAAAAAAACAACACAAAACATCTTCAGGAACTGCTCAGTCAGCATTTGTTTTATCTGTTGCCCTGTCAGGCGACACAGATCAGCAAAAACACGCATATACATAAATAAATGCTTTCTTTCCAGAAATCATCTGTGTTCTGAACACTTACATGCACCAATAAATAAATACACCGATAACTGTCTTTTTTTTTTATCATTGATATTTACAACTTAATTATTTATTTATTATTAGTATTGTCCTGTATTTTTATGTTTGAGTTCAAACACCATATTGGAGTTGCATTCCTAATGTATTTGTTCGCTTTGCTTACAATGATAGTAAAGCTAGTCAATTCAAGATGTAAAATGTCCTGCTTAATACAACAGATAAGGCTGATTTCCTACCTCAAGTCACATCAGACAAACATTTAAATTTAAACATGTAAACATACTGTTTGAATTAAGGGGCTGTCAGACGAGCAAGTAGAGGCACCGTTACTGGAGTAGAATATATACAGGTATACTGTAAGTTTAAAAGTACTGCTTTGATTGCACAGTTCTTGTTTAAACATTTGTACAAGAAGGGCACAAAAACATGTGTGATGTTACGCAATAGCTTAATTTTCCTCGACCCTCGATTGAGACAGAAGTAACCACAGCAGTATTCAGTTCCTCTGGTCGTTTTTTCAAAAATAACACTGATGCTGTGAGGGGATATGGCTCACTCGGTCTAGTTTGTGACTCATTTCTTGACTTAATCTTTCAACCAGCATTTGAACGCTCCCACTGTTTGCTTACACATTCTTTTAAAAACGATTTAATCTTGAGCGCGGTGATGCTCTGGGGTGTGGTCACTTCAGGCCATGGACCTGCTTTCCCTGCCCTATGGTCAGGTGTAGGGAAGCACGGTGCTTACTGAGCCAGTAGTTAGCTGGCTCTCTTCTTCCAGGAGTAGCCTTCTACCTCCTGGTCTTAACACATCACTCGCACATGTAGGGTCTCAGGGGGTGATGGACATGTGCCGCAATACGTTGGGCCATTCCCACGGCGCTGCTTGCTGTGCTGCATGGTGACCCGCCCATCCTTTTTAATTACATGATAGTCAGTACGGCTCAGGACACGTCACAAGACACATAAGGCCTTAGGGGGCAGGTGTATGACACAGTGGTTAGTGAGTGGAGCTGTTGAGGTGGCCACACTTGTGTCTTCGCTGCTGCCTGCTCCTCAATTTTATTTACACCTTAAACATTGGGGGGACACTGTTGATCAGTGCTCATGCGACATTTGTCGTAGCTTTCACACAATGCTTTTACACATCCTTTTCACCTCATACACATACACCCAACATATCACCACATAGCACATATCAAACACTTGGAGTGGGGGGAGGGGTGGGTGGGTCTTTCTGCACAACTGTTTCCTGCACCTTGCCTGGGGTGGGG
Source organism: Cichlasoma orientale (assembly GCA_034780415.1). Classification (NCBI taxonomy): domain Eukaryota; kingdom Metazoa; phylum Chordata; class Actinopteri; order Cichliformes; family Cichlidae; genus Cichlasoma; species Cichlasoma orientale. Next base: position 178,750 of record JAVDPK010001235.1, read on the forward strand.
GCTGGCTGATGTTCCAGGGCTGGGTTTGCTGATTGCCGAGGTTACCGCTGGCTCTGGGGAGGCACCCACACTTTGGCGGGGGGGGGGGGGGGGGGGGCGTT
>JAVDPK010001235.1:188691-202043 GCA_034780415.1 Cichlasoma orientale
TATACACAATACACAAAAAATGTGGTATAAAATACATGCTGTTTAAGACCTTTTAAGGAAAAAAGTAACTCTTTACACTAAAAATTCTCATATTATCCTGACTTATTTATATTAAGTATCAGAAAAAGGAAATTTTATAAGCTGCCAACAAATGCAAGTTTGAGTCACAGATAGACCAAAGTATTTCTGTCCCTTCATGTTCAACCACTGATGCACTTAGAACTACAGAAATGTTTGTTTTTTTAAATAGGTACCAGCTGTTTTAAGACAAAAATACAAAAACACACATTTTATGGTCTGATGTTCATGTTTTTGTCTTCATGCTGCTTTCCCTCAGTTTGTAAGCTTGCTCAGACTTGTTGTTTTTGTTTTTCTCAGATACTAAGGGAGTTGGAGGTATTGGCAGACTCAGACCAAATCAAGATTTTCCTGTTCCTGACAGCAGACTGGAATTTGGCAATTTTCACTTTGCAGCCCAGAGACCTGAGGATGCCCAGGAGCTGACGCTGGAACTTCACGCCCACAAAAGCATACAGTAGTGGTTCCCAAAATCAAGAGTGCTGTAGCCCCTTTAAAAACCAGAACATCCCATGCTGTTGTCCAAATGAATCATTTCCACCGTGCGTCCAGCAGAGAAAGAAAACCACAACCACGGCCACAATGACCTTAAAAGCTTTCTGCTTTTTAAGGCTCCAGGAAACCCTCATTCAGCACAGTATGCAGCTGCCAGTGTCATTTACCAGAAAATGTCATTGCCAATTATTAATCTCACTAATGAAAACACTAAATGGACCAGAGTGTGGCCTGGATTTAACCTCTATAATGCAGCCAAGTATACTTGTTCTGTTTTTTCTTATGAGGATACACAACAAATCTGATAAACCTGTATGTTTTACGCAAGAAAATGCTCTTTCTTGCACAAAACATAACAAACTCAAAGTTTACCTGAGCACACTTGCAGGTGTGATAATACAGGAAGAGAACTCTTTGTTTTTGTTGTTGAAATAATTATTATAGAAAATTGCAAGTGGTGCCATGGTTTAGTGGTCAATAGGTTTGCCTGACATGCAAAAGATCCCCAGTCTGCATCTGAGAGGAGACACAAACCCAGCCTGGAGGGGTCACAAGCTAGTGAACTCCTTGTGCCGGTCCCAAGCCTGGATAAATGGGAAGGTTGCATCGAGAAGGGCATTTTTCTTTAAAAAAACAAAAAAACAAAACAACACAAAAAACTGTATCAAACGTATCAAATATGCAAATACATTTGCTGTGGTGACTCTTTAGGAAATAAGGAGGCAGCTAAAAGTATGATCTATACTATAGCAAAGAGTATAAATTGTCTGGGTACAGTGATGGAAAGAGGACCCATGGAAAAGTGACTCTAAGCCACTGCAACACTATTGCACTTGCCAACACACACTTGGAGATAACTATACATAAATATCATCCAAAAAAATGGAAATAACTTCTCAGATATTTCATGAAAGAAATTATTCCAACTCCAAGGAGCAGTTACTAGAACCAACTTTTGTTTTTATAAGAAGTAAGAACCCAGAAAGGTTTGGAAACACCAATAACATCATTATTTTTATTTTGGAGTCAGGCAAAGTCAGGAATAAAACTATACAACTAAATGAATGACACGAATGAAGAAATAAATATTCACAGACACCAATTATGAACAAATATAGGGTCATTCATGAACACCAATTAACCAGGCTAGAAGAGAAAATAGAGAAAATATTCCTGAAAAGGCCAAGTTACTACGTGCAAACTTACATGCAGATCGTCATACAAAGTTTTATTGCATGTAAGTGGCGCGCCCTCTGTTGGAATCTGGTTAAACAGCAGTGCAGATCGCCTGGAGATTCAAAACCAGAAACAGTCGTGATTCTAGAGAGTACCGAGTTTCTAAGCAAAAATTCACAGGAGGCCCCTTTAACCAGCATTCATCACCTTTACAGTGCTGTGCAGATCTCTCAACTCACCCCTGATTTCTTAATATTTTGCTTTCAAGAAGTCCAGTCCTTGTACCTTTTCAGATGATTTTTTTAGGTCATTGTTCAGCCATTTAACAATGACCTATGAATCATTCAGGGATAAAAAAAAAAAAAAAAAAAAAACGGCACCTAACTCAAGAGATAAAACAGTGTTGTGTCTACACATAACATACAACAGCACCTTAGCAAAGAAACTATTTTAAATTGCATGTTTATGCACATTATTACGGACAGTCTGTTGCAAAAACACAGAATTTATTCCAATTTCTTTAGTTTAATCTATCCAAAAAACAAAAACAACACAGTTTGAAAAACATAAAATATTATTTTTATACAAGTGATTCCCAAAGAGCTATTAACTGAAAATTTAGCATATCATGGCATAGTGTGCATTGTCTCACAATTGGAAGACACAAGAAGACGCAGCAGGCCTACAAAGCTATCTACAAAAGATTAACAGTATCTGAACATCATGTCCTTGAGTAACGGGAACAAATCCAGCTCAGACCTGACCCAGGACCTTCAGCTGATCCATCGACTGTTCGCTGAAGCTTCATCAGAAATGGTCTCAGTGGAAGGGTGGCTGTCAAGAAGCCATTCTTAAGTAAAGGAAAACAGAGAGAAAAGGCAGAGGTATGACAAATTACAAAAGAACTGGACTGAAAATCAGTGGCAACAGGTCTGATGGAGTGATGAAGCCAAATTTCAAATTTCAAATTGGTTCAAAGTATTGTCAATATGTATGGAGGAGGTCAGGAAGCAGGTGCAATGGTGGTCATCTGTAAAGCACAATGGAGGCTCTGTCATGGTTTGGGGCTGCCAGTGGTGTTGGAGATCTTGTCAAAACGGATGGAATTATGAACACAGAAAAGTACCATCAGATTTTGAGCGACCATAAAATACCATCTTCATGTTTCAGCATCACAATTATCCCAAACACACTGCCAATGCAGTAAAAGCACACTTGAAAGAAAAAATACACACACACACACACACGCAATGGAACACTATCAGTCATGGATTGGCCTCCTCAGAGCCCGGACCTCAACATTATTGAAGCAGTGTGGGATTATCAACATCCAACATTCAAAGAAGAGCTTTAAATGTCCATCAAAAAGCCTGGAGAACTATTCCAGAAGACTACTTAAAGAAATTACATGAAAGCTTGCCTAATAATGTGCACACTGTGTCGAAGAATTAAGGTGACCCTAGCAACATACGAAGAACAGTGGCTCAAGATTTTTTGCACAGTGCTGTATGTTATAAATAATCTGACACCATAAAACAACAGGTAAAACATTAGTGAAGAAATGGCAGAAAGGATTTTTATTACGGCAACAATCCCCAAGAAGAAGCTGACTGGTCATGAGCTGCTGATATTGTAAACACTAGCTTTTGTTTACACTAACAAGTTGACTGTCTGCGTCCCGGCCAGTGGGCATGAAAAACATATTTTCAGCAGCCTCTGTTCACAACTCTGACTCCCTGCCATACGCACTGGACTCAGTCACATCATGGCCTGCAGTGCTGGACACTACTAGGCTGCTCTGCCAGGTAAGTTAAACAAAAGAAATTATTTAACAATAGTGGAAGTTGCCATATTTAAGTGTCTCTCCCCCACAATTAAGGCTTTACTAGCAACGTTTAGTTATTTTGCTTCATATTCAATCATCTGCTTCACTGTTTTGATTCTTTCTTGTTGTCATTAGGTTTGTGCAAACAGAATCATGTATGCCAATTGAAAAGGGAATAAGTTTGGCCCCCTTTGGCACCCTTTGGGAGGTCAGGTCTCTCCAACTGGGCAACATTTGCACAGTGCCACTACTACAGTTTAAGGTTTGTCAGCTCTTTAGGGCCCTCTGCAGCAGTTGCCTGCCTTGCCTGATGCCAAGAGGCACCTCTGAACATAAACGTTTATGTTGTTGATTCCTGGGAGGTTGTTTAGTTGTGTTTTGCCCATGTGCTCTATAAAGATCATGGCAGTACTTTAGTCAACCTGACCAACATTCACTAGCAACACTTTTTTCATGTCTCAGTTTTTTTAAAAAAAGCTTTCCAATTATGTATTTTATTTATTTTAGACTGCACGTGCCGTCTTTGGTTCTCTTAATCTATTTGGAAACACAGACTCAACAGCGCCATCTGTTAGTTCTTTATGTGTGACGTGCTTTGTCTGTTTTTTTGTCCTGAGCCAGGCATCAAGAAAACAAAAACGAAATGGAAACACGGAAATGCGTTAACTAGCCCTTCAAAACAAACCGTCTGTTTTCCATAATAAAGGCGTAGATCACAGAGACTGAGCCAGTGTAACATGTCTGTATGCGCCCTAACTGAACCAAAGAACCTCATCTTTTTTCCATTCTTTCTTTGGGATTTTTAGTGGTAGCCGTTGCAGTGAAATTGTTATGCAGTATTTTATTTTGAAAATTAATTAACAGGGAACATTGTATTTCGTGGCAATTAGCAGATTTTGGCTGAAATGGCAATTTGCGAGCGAGGTGACGTGTGATGAACCAAAAACAACCCGGCGGAGTAGAAGATAAAGTGTATATAAGTCCTTTCTGCGCGTGAGAGGCTTTTTAAGGTAGTGCTTTGCATGCGGGGTGTGTCTGTGTTATGAAACTCAGCGGTGCGCTCAGCTTCTCTCACAGTCTTCATCTAAATTTCGTCTGCTTGTCGGAGCGCTTGTTTCTCTGGATTTACTCTATACGTGTGTTATTCTCCTGCTATTACGGTTTTATGATTCCTAAAGTTTGAGCGCAAACGCGGAGAAAGCTGTTGCGCGTTTTTCAGCTGCGCTTGACAGGCGCTGGACAGCTGCGGGAGTTCGTCTGTGCTCCCTCCAAAAACACCCGACCGGTAGTCACCCTTTAAAACTTGTTGACCCGGGGTTGAAGCAGTAGGCTATGCGTGTAGGTCCCGTTTTAGTGTCATCGGCCCACACTGCGCAGAAAGCCTCTCAAACTGTGCAGCCGAAGCTCTTTATGGGAAGTAAGTACATTTGTTTGCATATATTTCAACCACCATACAATATATATTTATTGGCTTTTCTGAAGTATTTTAACATTACGCACATTTTACTTGGCGCCACAGAAGCTGCTGATAGTTATCATGCATGTCCCTTTTCATTTTCTTTTTTGCTACACTTCGGGTTTTGTAGAACATTTACTTCAACAACTGTAAATAGCAAAGAAATTGTTTTATAGTGTGTGTGTGTGTGCGCGCGCGCGCGAGCATGACTAAAGGGAACTGTGCTTTCCGTCCAAATCCACCCAAAAGTTGCTTCATCCAGCTACATCACACCATGTGAGTTGTGGTGTGTTTGTGTGTGTGTGTGTATTATTATTTAGGCTCAGCTGGGATTCCCAAAGGGAGATTTCAAAGAGCTGACTTCACTTTTACCCAGAGAGAAAAAGAGAGAGGAGTCTATTCTGACATACAGCCTCTGAGGCACCGCAGCATTTTGGTCTTCTCTCTGTGTCTCAACATTTTTGTTTCCACAGTACATGAACATGGACGTGGAGCTTGGTGGAATATTTATAGACAACACCACCTATGATGACGACTACATGTATGAGGATGAAGTCAAAAGAGGCAGTGAGGCAGTGTGGATTCCTGCTCTGTACTCTGTAGTGTTTTTTGTGGGCATACTGGGGAATATCATTCTACTCACAGCTCTGGTTCAAAAGAGGAGAAAGTGGAGCATATCAGACACTTTTATTCTCCAACTGAGTTGCGCGGACATCCTGCTTCTGTTGACGCTGCCCTTCTGGGCTGCACAGACAACTCAGAATTGTGACTGGTTCTCTGGGATTTTCAGCAAGATCTTTGGAGCCATTTTTAAGGTAAGTAACAGGTAGAGCCTGAAGGTGAAAGCAAGATCTTTTCAGGGACGCTGAACATGTAGAACAAGATGATTGTTCACTACAGGAGTGACCTCCTGAGCATTTAAAAATGTCTAGGAAAAGGATGAAATTAGATGATCAGAGTAGGAGAGAAGTTAAGTGTAATTTTTTTAGATGTTAGAGGTTTTTGTCTCATGCTAAAAGTTTCCTCTTCTTCTTCTAGCTCAACTACTACTGTGGGATCTTTCTGCTGGTTTGCATCACTCTAGAAATCTACCTGTTCGTCATCCATGGTATCCAACTGTATTCCCATGGGAAGCGCTGGCTAGCTATCAGCTACCTGTCAGTCTGGCTTATCTCTGTGCTCCTCACCGTACCTGACTGGATTATGCTGGCGGGTGATAAGGGTTCCACAGAAGTGAAGACATGTGTTCATGACTACCCTCAGTCTGGAACTGACTGGCAGCTGTGGTCACGCCTGCTCCACCACATAGTTGGCTTTGTGCTACCTGGAGTCACACTGATGATCTGTTGTTCACATATGCTGTGGCAGCAGTACAGCTCTAATGGCCCCCCAACACAGAGAAATGTCACCGTCATGTTGTCTCTGGTTTTGGTGTTCTGTCTCTGCTGGGTGCCCTACAACTTCATACTCATTTTGGACACTCTTCAGAACAGACTTAAGGAACCCTCCTCATCTGAAAGTTCTGAAGGCTCAATAAAAACACTTCTTATGGTTTCTTCAGCTCTAGGCTGCCTTCACGCCAGCCTGAGGCCTCTGCTGTACCTCGGCCTGTGTGGAAACTTCAGGAAACACTTACTGGCTATGCTGAGATGTAAGAAAACTGAACCCAAAGGCTCACTTTGGGATCTTGGTGTAGGCCAGAGAGAGCAGCCTGACCACAGTCATGATGAAGGCGTACACCTGAAACCAGTTTCACAGAATCAGGTGCCGTCAGCTTTGTGAAGATGACTAGATAAAAATACCCTCCTGTGACTCACATGTGAGCAGAATTATGGTATGAGGAAGTGAATGCAATCTCATGTCATGGGTTCAAGGGGTGGAGGACTTCATCCTGTGTAACTGTGACAAGTAGATATTTATATATGTAAAAAATGACTCGCGTTCCTCCTTAATCTTAAGGTTTCAGAGTCACATCATGGTGACACATACAGACCCAAAAGCATTAAAAGTAGATATCGGTATTTAATTCTGGATTATTTTAAATTAAAGTATTTCGTTTTTTAGCAATAGTTAAAAATCTGTGTTGTCTGTGTTTTCAGCACAATTATCATAAAACTAAAACCATAATGTTTGAAATTCAGTGTAGTCCAAGCTGTTATCATTCCCAGCATTAGTGTCTTCTCATGTTAAACAGTCCCACACAGTTTGTAACTTTATTGCAGTTAACACAACTTACTGTTTCACTTTTCTTTTTATGCACTCTCTTTGACTTGTCTTGAACAGTGAAAACGTGAATTCCGAGATTGCACAATGACATGTCACTGTGTGATTTTATTGTTGCAACATGGAACGTACAGACGGGACGCGGGAAGAAAAAAAAACATGCGGTGATGTCATTAGTCAGGTGACAGAGCAAAGCAGTGGAGGAGGGGTGCTGCAGCCTTTTCATAGCTCTCTGCTTACGCTGATCTAAAGACTCGTCTATGTTTGGTAGAGAGAACTGTGAGATGCTTTGTGGAAAGAGGCAGCTGGAAAAAATCAGTAGGGGGGGGGAAAAGTTAGAGAAGATAGAAACTTACTGTGATGATAGTAGTGTGGGTTGTGTGGCACATAGAAGTCTGTGGTTTTTGCCTCCACACTGCTCTGCAGGTTATGACCTGCCGTGCTTGCCTGGTTTCAAAGCCTAACGATCTTGAAATATTTAACTGTGTTCAATAATAAAGTGTACTTTGACTACAGAGGGTTCTTCTGGAAACCTAATGTACAGTCATTTCACACTCAGAAATAAGCGGTTTCCTCTTCTCAGTGCACCTATGTCCCTTCCTCTCTCTGGTGTGTTGTCAGTTTAGAGAGTTTATAAGAACACAATCTAATGTGAGGAAATGGTGGTTGTCAAAAGCAGCAGAAACACTTCATGTTTAAGACACAGTTAACAGTCTTGAGCGGCACATCAAAGTGAAAGATTATTTCCTGCTTCAGCTTATCCAGTAACTAAGATAAAGAAGAGCAGCTAATTGGGGCTTTTCTTTAATGAGTAACAAACCTGTTATCAGCATGAACATCATTTCTGGGAAGTGGAGTAGAGTGCACTCCAAAAAATAACAGAAAGAAAACTTCTTGCATACAACTTGATAAAAGTTAAAAACACTTTGCATAAATACTGTGTCATGAAAACAAGACCGAGTTGTTGACCTCGTTTGACTGGCTTTGCAGACAGTGTCTTTAAGCCTGAAATGTTCATAGTGTAGGCATAATGATTGTGGCTGGGATGATCTTTACACTGCTGCCCTCAAATATCTGTCTTTCATGTAAATAATGTAAGCAAAAACAGTGACGCATTGTGTCAGTCACAAGCGTGTGCCAAGTCACATTAATTCTCAGAGTTTCCATGTGTTCCTTAAAATCTCTGCTTCAGCGATGTGGTTGAGGGAGTGCATCTGTCTTAGATTATTTTGCTTCCGTTTCCTGCCAAAAACATGTGAGCTATTTCTCCAGAAACTGCTACATGGGAGTTTACATTTTTATGTCTCATTCTTGTGTGCATTCTTCATGCATCTTGTTTACCAAAGTAGATCACGGATTTTTAAGAACTTATTTTGAGTTTATGCAGCCCGTTATAAAATTTCAATATAAACTTAAAGAGAAAAGGACAAATGCTGCACAGTTTTGTGTCCCTTCTGTCACAACAGTCACTTCGGTAAGGAGAGATCATCAGGAGGAATTGAACATGATTTATTGATAAGAAATGTAATTAAGCTATTTGGCAAAGCAGAAGGGAATCCCTGTGGAGTTAGGAATGATGTCAGCACTGGGTTTGACAGCGTGGGAAAGTGGAGGTGATGTAAAATAGAGAGAGGCAGCCAAACACCTGGGAAGTAGGGAGATGAGTGATTACAGATCTTCCTTATTGAGCATAGCTTTATGGAAAATGCACAAAAGCCTGTTTAGAGTAAATCATGTGTTTTTAATACTGCTTTTGTGTTTAGAGCAAGTAAAAAGAAGCACATAATGCATGCAGCAGCTAAATTCCAGTTGCTTTATCTTGGCTGGCTCCTCTCCTGCAGTGGACTCTGCATACAGTTGGATGGATGCCATTAAATATTGGGAGTTGGTGTGATAAGCAGACCAATGTGTAAACAGGAAAGTTTCCATCACTGAATACCCTTTAACTATATAAGGTTGCAGTGGTGCAGGGCAAACTGACAAGCAAGAAACTCTTTTTAAAAATTTTGTTACTTGTTTATTTTGTTGCAGATTTTAACTCTGCTCTAAATGTGTCATGTTTAAAACTGGTTTTATGTGGTTTAACACACATTTCCCTGAATTTATGTTTTATTCAATCAAAGTTGTTATTAGCACAAACAAACCTGGGAAACTCTGGTGTAGCCTTTTTAACTAACTACCAATAAATCCTGCATAAAAAACATGTTATTCACTCATTGAAGCGTTTCTCTTTGAATTATTTTACTGTTATTTGCTGGTTTTTGCTCAGAATGTGTGTGTTTTCTTTATACAGCTCAGCAAAACACTAACATGCAACCAAAATACTTTTTACATTAGGATCAATACTATTACTAGAACAGTGTATAATAGTAACAGTAATAGTGGCCTTCAATATGGCCATAAAACTACCACCAATAAACATTATTTCCAAACTACATGCATGCATTACTATCGTAACACAACACATATCACAAATGGAAGTGTGCAGCATTCCTATTCAAAGGATTGCTTTGAGTTACAACTCTAACAGCACCTAAAACATTACATTTTATACCAGTGACTATTAAAGGAACCATTACTGACCATTCTCTTACTGGTTAGTTAACTTACTGACAATCAGCTTTGAACATTAGAAGCTGCACACTCACCATTGCTTCTGCTTTTCTCTGTTTTGGTTGCTTTGTTTTTCTTTGTTTTTGCTATGGGTTTTGTTCTTGTATGTTAATTATGTTTGTGCGTGCATATTTTGGGTTCTAGTCTGTATGTGTATGAATGTGTTATCTGTATGTGAGTAATATTTCTAGTAAGTTGTTTTTTTCAAACTTTAGATTGTTGTTTTCAGAACAAAGAGGAATGGAAACTAATTTTCTGCCATTTCTTTGTCAGAAAATCAGAGGAAATGCCATTCCTTTGACTTGTCAATTGACTGACAGGAGTGGTACCCACCCAGTCTGCTGCTATAGCCCATCTGCATCAAGATCTGATGTGCTGTGAATTCATAGCTGCTCTTCCGCATACCTTGTTTGTAACAAGTGGTTATTGTTGCCTCTCTATCAGCTCAAAATAGCCTGGCCATTTTCCTCTGACCTCTGGCATCAACAAGGTATTTTCACCCAGAAAACTGTCACTTGGTCATTCCCTGCAAACCCTAGAGATGGTTGTGTTCAAAAATCCCAGTAGATTGCAGTTTCTGAAGTTCTCAGCCCATCTGGCATCAACAAGCATGCCATGTTCAGTCACCTTTCTTCTCCATTCTGACGCTTGGTTTGAACTTTGGCAGGCTGTCTTGACCATGTCCGCATGCTAACATATGACTGATTAGATGTTTGCATTACAGTTTTTCTCGATTGCTTTGGCCCATTTCTCAGAGCAGAAAAGTCATTCTTACTATTCTTAACGCATTTCTCAAATTTCTCTGCCCACATTAGCCTGTCTCATTGTTTTTATCCACACTGTTATTGTTTCTATGCATGCTTCACTACTAAAGATATTTGTTACTATGTTGATGCACCTCTCAGCTGAATCTTACAACTCATCAAAACAATTGTACGTTTGTCACAACTCTAGATCGCTTACTTTCTTAAATAGTGTGCAGCATTGCATTAGTGTTTTCAATCAAATTATTTTACCTTTTTTAAAATAACAAATAGAAATACATACTCTTGTGTCACAGGTGCATGTCATGGCACTGATAATTACACACAAGCATGTGTAATACATATGCACTCAAAAGCCATTTGATTAGGTATGCCATGCTGGACCCACTTGTGCCTTTAGAACTGTCTTACAAATTTTACAGTCTCTAATATCCTTTGTTTAAATATGTATGACAGCTGGGATGTGTGAAAAAGGTTTTGATTGTTTTCGTGGTTTTTTTGTTTTGTTTTGTTTTGTTTTTGCACAGATGAGAATGGTGAGAATGACGTTCCTGCTGTGAGAATTGTGACACAAAGATTGAGAAAACTTTAACATGCTGTGGTCTGTTTGCTGTGAACTAAAGGTGTGCATACAAACAGAAGCACAAATAGGCAAAGAAAACAGTGCAAACCAAGCATTCTGTATCTAAATTCAATTTGTCATCATTTAGTGATTTGTCAATTGCATCCTTTAATGTATTCATTTGTACAGAGAGAGGTCAGTGCAGTTCAAATGTACAATGTGAAGTGTATAATCTAATGTAAGGAGAACTGAAATAATAAAATAATGAATGACATATGCATGAGAAACAAAAATTAGTAAGGATAGGATAACAAAAAAAACAAGTTTGTACCAAACTAGAAGCCTCTGATATTGTAGATCATAAAGTTGCCCATTGAAAATGAGCTCTACTACCAGCAGCGCCGATCAAAGCATTTAAAAACAATAATGAGGAAGCTGACAAAATACAAAGACCCACAAACCCCCCAAAAGTCTTTGTTGTGAATTATTTTGTTATATCATAAGATTCAACTTTCTTTCTCTCATGTTATGCTTAACCCGTTGAGCTCTGCACGTAGGAGAAGTGCAGGCATGTAGAAGCTCAGCTGAGACATTGTCTATATATCTTGTTGAGCTATGTTTGACCTGTGTAGGATTGCTGGACTTCTGCCCGGCAACAGTGTAATACGATGCAGTGAGACGCTGTATAATGTATCTGTCTCCTTTTTTTCCTGTAATTTCCCTCACTACACTGCTTATGATTTCTATTTTACTTCTTAATTCCTCTTTACAGCTTACAGCACCTGGTATTCCCAGGTGGTCTCCCAGCCATGTACTAACCAGGCCCGACCCTGCTCAGCTTCTGAGATCAGACAAGATCGGGCGTGTTCAGGGTGGTATGGCGGCAAGCCATATTTTATAAGCCCTTTTTTTTGGCAGCACAGTAGCGTGGTGGTTAGCACTGCTGCTGAATAACATCTAGAAGGCCTGGGTTCTATTCCAGCTTGGCCCAGGCCCCACTCTCTCTCTGTGTGGAGTTTGCATGTTCTCCATGTGTCTGCGTTGGTTTCCTCCGGGTACTCCGGTTTCCTCCCACAGTCCAAAGACATGCACTTACTGGGTTAGGTTAATTGGTCAGTCTAAATTGCCCATAGGTGTGAATGTGAGTGTGGATGGTTGTCTATCTCTTTGTGTTGGCCCTGCAACAGGTTGGTGACCTATACAGGGTGTGCCCTGCCTCTCACGCTATGTCAGCTGGGATAGGCCCCTTGCATAGCTTTAACAACAAGTAAGTCAGTTTCAGTGAATAATTACCAAAGATTACAATAATTGTCCAGTTGGCCCTATGGGTGTTCTGTAATACTGGGAATGACCTCAGACTTTTTTGTCATTAAAAATGTTCTACTTTTGAACATTTCACACACAAAAACACAAATCAATATATAAATGAATGTGGCATAAAATACATGCTGCTAGAAACATTGTAAGGTAAAACAGCTCTTTACACTAATAACACAAAAACACGTTTTTGTCTTCAGGTCAGTTTGGGTCAGTTTGTAAACTTGTTCCGATTTGTTGTTTTTTTATTTCTCAGATAGCAAGGGAGTTGGAGGTGTCGGCAGCCAAGTTTGGCACTTGCCACTTTGCAGGCCAGAGACCTGAGGATACCCAGGAGCTAATGCCAGCTAATGCCAGAACTTCACACCTACAAAAGTATACAGGACTGGATTGAGGCAGCAGTGAATGAAACCCACAGAGGTGGTCACTGTCTTAGCTTTCTCCACAGATGTTGTGCCTGAACAAGTTTCATTGCTGTTGTCAAAATGAAATGTTTCCACCAAGAGCGTGATGTTGTACGGCATCCAGCAGAGAAAGAAAACCACAACCACAGCCACAATGACCTTGAAATCCTTCTGCTTTTTAAGGCTTTGAGTACCACACCGCAGCTGATGCAGGATGCAGGAGCAGCAGATGATCATAACAGCTGAAGGAAGCAGGAAGCCCATTATGTGATAAATAATGCGAGACGCCAACTTCCAAGAATCTTCTGCCTTTTCATTAAATTTGCGATAGTTGTGAATACACTCGCTTCTGCCTCGTCTGTCATCAAACACATCTTCTAGAAAGATCCAGTCAGTGATAGAGAGGAGCAGGGAAAAGAACCAAACCATCAAGCAGCTG
>JAVDPK010001236.1:22865-46588 GCA_034780415.1 Cichlasoma orientale
CCTCTGGGCTCTCATTACACTCAAACAGTCATATTTATTTTCCCGTCACAGAATAAAACGTTTCCTCCTGAAGCTCTCACAGGATGAGCACATGAATGGTGGGGATGGTCAGGAGAACATTAGCAGCGTGCTGTCAAAGCTGGATCCACTCCCAGCATACACTGCTGCCTGTACGGGCACCGGCAGCAGTGCTGTGGGGGCGGCACAAGTCTGTTCTGGGACTTTTTGTCTTTGTCGGTTTCATTATCCATCCTTTAAACACTATCGGGCACTGAAATCACACAACAGTTTATTCCAATTACTATTATTATGACGGGAAAGCTTCATGTGTGGCTGTTATCAGCAGCAAACATGGATGAAGTCCTGCAGCCTGCAGCCTTTGTCAGCGTGTGGCTACAAACTGCAACCTTCACTTGCAGAGCTGCAGGTCACATGACCTTTACGATTCCTCTCTGCAGGTTTTACACTTTGCAAAGCTGTTTGATCATAAAACATGCAAATGCAACACAAACACTGTATTAATAATATATTTGTATTCAAACGTGTTCCTGTGGCACGTGCATGTCCACAGAAGGACCGATGTAAGACAAAGGGAGGGTCAGCAGGGCGGAGCCACGCTCCAGCTCACACACATTTCAATCAATGCCACAGAAATAAAACTCTCTCTCCAGCTCAAATCACTAAAACCTTTCAGGACCTGCGGTTGCATAATGTATCCGATTGTTCCTGCTTCACATGGAAATCCAGAGTTAATTAGACAAACTGTCACAGGCTTTATTTCAGCGACTGAAACTTCCCCCCGCCGGACCTCGTACACAGCGGCGAGATGGAAGTTCTCTGTGTTATCGCACAGCATGAAGCATGCACACAACAGCACGCACAGTTTGTAGGCCACAGATACAGATGATCCTTACATAACTCGTCTGAGTCAGGAGCACTGCCAGCACGCCCCACCCCCACCGCTCACACACAAGCACACACAATCCCATCTGGATTACTGAGCATACTAAATTATGCTGAGATTATGCCTCGAGCTGGCAGTGACATAAGAAACCAGCTGATGAGCAGCTCGCTGAGTCTCACCATCAGAAGTTTGGAGCGTTTTCATCGCTGCACAGAACGTTACACCTGAACTCAGACAGCAGTGATTAAACACAAACCCATGATCATCATGTGAGGCCATATTCAGCCCATCACGTCTGACATGAAGGACCGCGCTGCAGGAAATGAGCGCCGTGTCTGCAGCAGCCTGACAAACAGCCACGCTTCAGGTGTAACTGTGTTTGTACAGGACACGGAGCTGCTGGCTCAGGGTTTCTGGGAGTTTCTGTGCTGTGTGGGTAACACATCTGATAACGGCTGCAGATCCTGTGTGCTGTAACAATGCTTTACCATCTATTAATAGCAGGAGTAAAGTGTTACTGCAGCACAGCAGCGTGCATCCAACCACACGTGCAGGTGTAGCCTGAACAGAAACTGCACGCACAGGCACCGTTTATCAGAGCAGCTGCAGCTGTGCTCAGAGCCAGTCGATAGACACGTCCCAGTTCTTCCTTTTGAAAAGAGCAATGAAACATCATCCATCAGGTCTCTACTCTCTAGTCCTGAAACTCAAAGAAAGCCTCCTTACTGGTTAGAAAATAACTGGAAATAAACACAAAAAACTGCAACAACACAACAGAGTACAATAAAGTATTGTTTGACCTGTCAGCATTCCTGCAGTGACACGGTGAGCACTCCTATCGCTCACACACACCTGCCCACCGTCTCATGATCATCACTCCGTATCAGGTTTGGGGTTTGATGCCCGACAGGCATTAGACCCCAAACCTGATACAGAGTGATGATCCTCCTGTAGAGGAGGAGAACGAGCTGAGACGAGTCTCAGACACCTTCTCACACACAGCAGGAGAAGCTCGGTTACTCAGGCTGGGTGCTGCTAAGACTGGACACGTGGTTTCCAGCCTCTCACTGTGCACACAGATCTGACTTTGTTCTCCGAACCCAGACCTGCCCACTCACACTGGTGACCACCACAACAGGGATGTGAAGTGTTTCCTAACAGCACCCTCAGAACAAGCAGTGAGCCGGCAAAAGGCTGAAGGACTAACACAGAACCTGAGGCCAGCGCACACTGGACCCCTGCTCTCTAGCTCCATCACCTTCACCATCATCACCATCACCATCATCATCACCACCACCATCACCACCATTATCATCAACACCATCATGATCATCACCATCATCATCATCTGTGTGTCACTCAGTGTGAGTTTGTCTATGAAAACAGCAGGTTGAGCTGCAGCATTAAGAGGAGGGCTGTTTGAGACGAGCCAATCAAAATAAAGACAGACAGTAACCAAGTGTTTCTAAGGCAACACGAAGGCCAATGGGACGCTGCTGATATTGACTGTAAATATGCAGCAGGAACAGATGGTAACATGTATTTGGGATTACAACCTTCACGTGCCTGAAACACAAACTGCCTTCATGACAGGAGTGACCCTGCTGAGGTCAGAGGTCATGTGGCTGCTCCTGTCACTCAGGACCAACATGTTCACACCGCCGGCTGCTATTAATGCACAGAACTGCTCATTTTCCTATTGTTGCCACTTTTCAGGTAACCAGTCATACTCTCACCATGGTAACCCAGAAAGGTTCCTAATGTTGATCCTAAACGCACACCCGGGGTTACGTCCTGTAACCCTAAACCAAAGCACACAGCCAGTGAAAACAGGCCCTCTGTGTGCTGAACACTAACGTCACATCACATCCTGGCATTAGCCACCTCTGTGCTGCTGTTCTGGCGCTGCCACCGGTCTCACTCAGACCCAGAGCTCCATCAGCTCCATCAGCTCCATCAGCTGAACTGGCAGCCGTGTTTCTGTGTGCTACACAAAGACGCAGCCATGCCTCCATCTCACCCTGTCCCAGCATCCTCTTCTGTCACACCAGCCCTCCCATCTGTGACATGGAGTCTGGAAATAACTGCAGTTCTGATGAAGAGCTCACCACACACACACACACACACACACACACACACACACACACACACACACACAGTTATTTTTTAATCAGCAGATCTTTGCAGTTGCTGTGAGATCGCTGTGTAAACAACATATCACACAATCACTAGAACACATACTTATTGTTGTGCACATGCACTTTGTATATATGTAATAAGCATATGAAAGATGGAGACAGCTCCCCACAGACAGCTGTTACCCTGAGACTGAGCTTCCTGTACTGTAGGTCACATGACGTGAACCTGTCCCTCAGTTTTCCTTAAGTTGGAGAACTGTTCATATTAGGCAGAGCTATTGGGGAATTCAGCAGTCGGAACCCTTTCACTGTGGGTAGGAGCTCAGTGTGTGAGCAGGTAAACGCTCTGAGGCTCCCCCCTCTTTTCTGCCCACTCTTCACGGGTGGATTAAGGCAAAAAGTCCAAAATGCTAAATTTTCACTTCAAATATGAGCAAAGCCCCAGTTTATTTCCACAGCATCTCAGAGTCCACAGACAGCAGGGGAACCAGTCTGTGGACCACTGCGGACACTTCCTACCTGTAAGACACCTGCTTCCTGAAGGTGAGCTGGACGAACTCTGCCTCCATCTGGGACACGGCCAGCTGCCCCTCCTTGTCCTCCTCCTCGACCCCCTTCATCGCTCTCTGTGTGGGAGCCTAAAATGAAATCAGAGCGCATTAGTTCTGCGCTCCGTGTGTGAGACACGCAGCAGCACTACACACGCTGTGACGGTGGTGAGTATATAGTAGGAGACACCGGGCTACCGGATCAGCACACACACCTGAGACACGCCGGGCTCCTGCGGACTCTTGGAGTTTTCCAACGCGGCAAACACGTCCTCCTCCTCGGCCACGTCCTCCAACCCAGGCCGCTCCCCCAGCGGAGGAGCGGAGTCTCTCATCATCCCTGCGGTCAGCCTGTTTCTAAGCTAGAATGATCTTCCTGTGTGCCTCCTATATCATCGGGCCAGCGCCGCCTTAGCTGCTGCACCCTGTCCTGCTGCTGCTGCTACGTTGGTGCGGATTTAAAGGAAGCTACAGGCTCTGCCCCATCCTCCCCGCGCTGCCAGCACCACCTGGGAAAGCCCGCCGGGTCGGGCTGCCGGTCAGTCAGCGCCCACCGTAACAAGAGGACGGACGAACTGCAGCTCCCTGACACGGAGGAAGCAAAAGTTGTGGGCGGCAGGTGAGAGACGTCCTCCTCCGCCTCCAGTTAGGCTGCAACTTACCGGAAATCAGCTGTGAGCGCGCGCTCCCTCCCTCTCCCTCTCCCTCTGTCTCTCTCTCTATATATCTCTCTCTCTACCCCCCGGTCCATCTATTGAATTAGTGCTAATGAGGCCGGGAATCAAACCGTATTCCGCTTTTACGGCTCATCTGTGACCCGTGTCAGTCAGGCCCCGCCCCTCTGTGCCCAGCAAGCGCACCTTTGTCGCAGGTTGATGCGGCTTCAGTGCAGCCTGCTGGAGATCGTTTCAGCTTGTTTGGCATTAATGAGTGAAGCTGACTCACTAACCGGCCTGTTTTATTTAACCCCAAATCAAATATAGAGACTAAGAATTCAAAATCCAGATCAACATAAAGCCCGGGGCCACGGCAGCTTTGTAAATCATATTAGAGAGGTTATTGTTGAGTGTTTGCTTTCTGTTTGCGCTCTGTGCTTTCCTAGTAATACGTTTGTGTTTTGTGCTCCTTGCTGTTCCTGTGGTGCTGCGCTTTAGAGACACGAGCTGTTATGTTACTGCTTTGATTCTATTGGTTATCCTCCGGTTCTCTGTCTCTGTGTTAGATTAGGTGTGATTCTGCTCGGCTCTGGCTTTTGTGCTTTTCTTCTTCTTCCCTGTCACATTGTGTTCATCTGTATTGATTACGTGCACTTGTGCCTCTGTCCCAACCTGTCTCCTGTTGCTTAATCAGGCCTTTGGGTATTTATAGCTCTGCACTATAAAAACAATTCTGCAAAAAATTACGTAAAAAAACCTGTCAAATGGCAACAGTAACAGAATGAAGTGCAGTAAAAACACAGAATTATCATAAATCTAAAGATAGCACATAATAAACAAATATGTAGGACCGCTTTTTTGCATTTGCCCCATCTTATCTTAAAGACCTCACAGTACCCTGACTGCCCCTCCCTGAGCCTGGTTCTGCTGGAGGTTTCTTCCTGTTAAAAGGGTGTTTTTCTTCCCCACTGTCACCAAGTGCTGCTCATAGGGGGTCGCTTGACTGTTGGGTTTTCTCTGTATTACTGTAGGGTCTTTATCTACAATACAAAGCACCTTGAGGCGACTGTTTGTTGTGATTTGGTGCTCTATAAATAAAATTGGATTGAAATAAAGATGATGACAATAATTTTTTATGTGTTTGTTTTTTGGCTCTTTTACTTTACTGCACAGCGGGAGCAGAGAGACAGGAAACCTTGGCCCCTGTGATAACAATATGTGGTACGGCGTTATGTATTTGAGTGTGAATGTATCCATTAGACTGTAATTTGCAACATTAAAGCCCTGAAAAGAGTAAAAGTGTTGATGCCTGGGAGGATTTCCTCTTTGTATGAAGACGTTCTGTCTTTCCTTCAGGTCTTACTAGGTTGGCTTGGGCCTTACCAGCCTCACTGTTGTTCTAATAATCTACCTTGTGATCAGATGCTAGTCCTGTCAAGGATAATAGTGCTAAGTGGTGGCACGGTCCAGTGTCCCTAACAGAAAGCACTGTGGTTTCCCAGAATCTCTTTGAGTCCAACAGGAATTGTTGCTCCACTGCCTGAACTGAACTCCTCCCACATCCAGATTTCTGCTCAGTCCACCTGTACCTGTCCTACCTCAGCTTGTAATAAATATTTATATGTTCTGTATCTCTGCCTGGTTCTGTTGTGCAGAGAGCTGTGTAAGCAGAGCTTTCAGTTTCTTTTGTAAATGCTTTGAAAGGCATGGATGGTCCTCACTTTACATAACAGCTGGTAACTGCCTGAATAACCATGAATCCTATAATTAACAAGTATTTATAAAACCTCTATTAATATGTTGCAGCTAATTATATCTTAATCATTATATCTATAAATAATCATCTAAATACTTTGTAAATCATGTACTTAGACTTTCTAAATGACACCATGAACAGCTCATAAATAACTGGCTTGTACTTGATGTAATACTTTAAAAAATACTCATTAAACATGTTCATTTACAGCTGTTGATGAGGGTTTGCTGTGTGTCCCAGAACAGTGTCAGGACTGTAGGTCCCATGAGACAGGTCATACCTGAGGAGAGTGGGACAGGACTGCAGAAGGGCATCAACCAAGCCGCTCGCATTTTTGGAGCCAGAGTCTGGTGATTTGGGGTGGAGTCGCAGCATCTACCCCAAATCCACACACACCCGCTGGACGTGACCGTGAACACACACTCCTTTTTACACAGCCCTGAGGCTTTCTTTGTGTTAGCCGGCTTGACAAAGCCTGAATCCTCACCTGGAGATAACAGGTATCACAATGATGGTTATCACCTTTCTCTGTCAAGCTGGTTTTGGTGCTTCGGGCTCTGTGCCCGCTCACATTGAAATGGGCATTTTGAGGGTCACGTGACTCTCCTTCCACAGTAATGATCCAATTCAATTCACTTTTATTTATAAAGCACCAAATCACAACAATCTGTCACCTCAAGGTGTTTTATATGTAAGGTAAATGATCCCTATGAGTTCCGCCCACTCCACCCAGAGACGCTGTCAGATGATGATGAAGATGGTGATGATGATGATGGTGGTGATTAAAAATCCAAAATAAGAGATTAATGCTGCAGAGAATCATTAATCAGGTGATTTGGGGCACAAAATAAACATTTTAATTTGAGCTAATATTTTACGGCGCTCTCAGTGCTGCTGCTTATTTCTGAGGTGATGGCTCTGAAACGTTAAACTGGATCCATGGAAACGTTACAGCTTACCAGAGGGGGCAAAAGTACAGACAGTCTTTATTGAAGTACAGATACTTCCATTGGAAACACACTCTGGTAAAAGTACTCATTGAACTGCTCTACTCAAGTAAAAGTACAGCCTCTGAAATGTACCAAAGAATGAATCCAACAAGATGTAAGCAGATGTTTACGAGCTATCCTCTGATCCCCCCCCCCCACACACACACACACACACACTGACAGTAACTCCTCATACTGTCGTTATACTGACAGCATACAGCTGGTAAAACGGTTGGCGTCAGTGAATGAATCTCAGCTTCATCAGCTTCATCTCTGTAACCTGTAACAGCTGCTGTGCACCAGTTACTGTAAACTCACCACAGTACTGCAAACTAACCTGTTTATCCTGCACTAAACTGCAGTATTTTCATGCAACCTTTGAATCACACAGCGTTAGTGTACCTCAGTTTGTTCTGCAGGACGTTTCACAGCATGAAAAAATCATCAACAATATGAATAAATGAGGACATGAAAGTTCAGATGTCCCTGAGCAGCCCTTCCCTTTAACTGCACCCTCTCTGCTTCCTCTTTCTCCATCTTTCTCCACCTCTGAGTGAACTTCTCTGTCACTGTGGAAACACAGCAGCTGGACCTTCAGCTCGCAGACACACTGTGTGACAGACGGCACACAGACACTTTGTGTGTTTGCTGATGTTTGTTGAGCAGTTGAAAATGTTGCATTTGAAATTACTGCCATCTAAAAATCGTTACATTGTCTATGCTCACTCCTCTTCTGTAGCACTGCGACTACAACATATGAACATCTGCACCAAAAACACTGTTCTGGATCCTTGTGGCCCACTGCAGCCCCCGAGTACAGAGCTATAAATGATGCATGAATGATGTGTTTTTGCATCTTTGTATGTGCAAGCCCCCGGTGATGGAGGATACACACATGTATGTGTGTGTATATATACACACCTGTTCCTTCCCTCAGATGTTAAACCTAAAGTAACGAGTCTGTTTGAAAATGTAACGAGTAGGAAGTCCAGATATTTGTGTAAAAATGTAGCGAGTAAAAGTAAAAAGTTGTCAGAAAAATAAATACTCAAGTACAGATACGTGAAAATTGTACTTAGTGGCTTTACATTATATTACAGTAGTGATGTATTTGTTAGTTCCCCTCTGAAGCTCACTGTCTCAGCCTCATAAAGGCTTCAGTGTGTCGCAGATCAAAGGTCAGGCTGTGTTGTGTGTAATTCCAGCAGATCAGAATCCAGTAACAACACTGAAACATTTTCTGCATCACCAGATGAATACTCGCATGTTCCACTGACACACGGACCCTCGGCCCTCCTTCTGTCTCTCTCCTCTCTTGTTTTTGTCTCCCGTGTGGCGGCTCAGGGGCGGGGCCTGGTTCAGGTCTCCACCCTCTGAGTACACATTCACCTGGAAATTATGAGACTCACCTGTTCCGGATCTCGTCAGGACCGCTGCTGCAGTTAGTCTTTGCTGGCTCCTGTGCTGAGGTCTCAGATAACCTGGAGGCTGGCCACCAAGTGTGGAAATCCGAGCTGCTGGAGGACGTTACCTGTAAATAAACTCTTTAATCCAGAGTCCTGCCTTTGAGTCCACCTGCCAGCCTTACATGTTTTAGTAAATCATGACTCAACAACTTAAAGTACAAATTCCCCCAGCCCAATCTATAATGCTCTTAAACATGCTGTAAATAAAAGAATCAGTGAAAACGTGGTGCTTCGGCTGGATTTGAAGCAGAACTTGGAACAGAACCTCGTCCCGCAGTGCTTTGGATCAGCTGCACGCTGCTGCTGACCTCTGAGGCAGACATCATGTCAGAAACATCAGGAGGACTGAAGCCTGCTGGGATCAAGCAGGACTCACATTGTTCACCTGCAGCTCCCTCTGTGTTCTGTTTGATGATGTAAGCTCCAGGTGGCAGCTGACCATTGGTTGGAGACTGATGAGTGGCAGCTATAAATTGGGACCTGTCAGTCCTGGCTGCCCCTCCCTGTTTGAAAACAGACCATCAGTATGTGATCCTGTGTCCTGGATCTGGACGGGCTTTGTTAGTTCTTTTTGTGTATATAGTAAATACTGTGAAAGAATCCACCTGGTAGCTGCAGGTCGCCCAGGTAAGAGGCCTGTGTTGTCTTTTGGATTATTCCATGCTGGTTATTCCATGTTTGCTTTGGCTGTGCCCACCCTGAAGTGTTCCACCTCCACAAGAGAAATAAACCAATCTGTTTGGGACCGTGAACCTCGCTGAGGAACCGGTTCTTCTTGGGAGCAGGGGGGTCACGTCTGTGTTGGGCTCTGGTTTCCCCAGGCCGGGGCGTGACACCAGTCCTGTCAACACAGCTGAGGAAAAACAGACTGTAAAATCAGACCCAACACACAACAGTGAAAAACTTTATTTAAACTGGGAAACGTAGTGACGAGGTGAAGCTCTGCTGCGGTCAGGAGGAGAGAGGGAGGGTAACAGATGCTGGAATACTGAGGGAGGCTGATAAGGAGGTTTGGAATTAGTAGGACATTGAGTCCAGATCCTAAGGGGGGGGGGGGGGGGTTCTGGGAGAGAGGTGAAACAGAGTCAGTGGGTTATCACAGTGGGGAGTGGGCTGGCAGAGAGGCAGGAGAGTCTTCACAGCGATGAAGGACCGGGGTGAACAGGTGAGCTCTGTCCAGCAGCCCGGTTACCCCCACATGGGTGAAGATGATCTGAGCCCAAACTCCGCCCCAAGGTGGAGCCCACTGCTGAAAAGCAGAGGAGTGAAAACAGAACAAATAATAACAGGACGTCCCAGCTGTGATAAAACCCGGTGCTTTGTGAACAGTGTGACTGACCTGCACATCATCCTCATTGGGTCGCCTTTTGTTGCACCAGTGCTGTTTGCTGTGTAAGTACCACCACCGACACTGCATGCAGACTAGGCTGAGTTAGTACCAGGCTGTATTTTTATATTAGAGGGGATCTGCACCTTTATGACTTTGCATCATGGAAGCCGCCTGCTGCACTTCTGGGTTCTGTCAGATTGGATCTTTACAGGTGTTGACCTGCTGCTCTGGTTGGGGTGCTGTGGAACACGGCTTCTTGGATAAGCATACTAAAACCACAGCTGCCCACAGAGAGAATGCAGTTAGAGGCTGAGCAGGCCGAGCTGGCTGTGGAGAACATAGGCCCGATCTGACTGATTTCTGAGAGTTCTGCTGAGCTGCAGGCGTCTCCACACTGTCCCGAGCCTGAGGAGCATTTTCATACTTTGCATAACCTGAAACTGTTGCTGAAGTTTAATGAAAAGGATCCGAAACCTTTTTCTTGTGACTCTTTTGACTCTTTCGTTCAGGCTTCAGCTCTGTGTCCTGTGATGTATCCCCCTCAGTTTCAGAGGAAGAGCTGAAGGTTGAACAGCGTGCTGATTATTTGAACAGGTGTTCTCTGCAGCAGAGGTGGATGAGGGTGCTGGGGGTTACTCCACCCACAATGACCTGTACCTAATGGAACAAGTTGCACTGGATTGCATTCAAGTTGTGGTGCTTGTGCTAAGACTGGCTCATGATGAGTGGGGACACTGGGGTGTTAAGAAACCTTCTGATCAGGTGCTTCGTCATTTATATCACACGTGTCAGCTCACAGGTAAGCCCGATCAGTGTTAAACCTGGTGTTTGGCCATACCGTGCGTGGGCCGTTGACTGCATGAGCCGTGGAAAGAAGCCGAACCACCCAGAAATCTGATTGACTGTGTCGGTGGCTTCAAGTGTAGACTGCAGCGGGGAGATGGCAAAGGAGAATCTGGCCTCGGCTCAAAGTCAGATGAAGAAGCTGTTTGATGCTGAGCGCTGACTAGTTATGGCTGGGGACCAGTTATTGGCCCTGTTGCAAAGTTTGCAGGTCCCCATGAGGTTCTCCAATGAGTATCTGAACAAAATTACATCATAGCCACCCCTAAGTGCAGGAAACCAACCCAGTTATGCCTTGTTAAAACCTTATTATTCCCGGTGCCTGGTGGTTCTGACGCTGAAGATCAGCCATCTCTGAAACATGTGGTTCCAGCGCGTTCGGTACTGTCAGTAGTCCCGGTTCCTCAGACTGTGGCTCCTGACTCTGCTGTGGTGTAAGGGTGAATTCAGTCACTTTGTAGGCTGTGTCAGGACATCTGCCAGAGGCACAGCAGGCAGATTTGTCCAAACTGATTAATGGATTTCCATGATTATTTGGTGATACTCCCGCTCAGACCCATGTGATGGAACATGACACTGATGTTGGTGATGCACAGCCAGTTAGACAAAGGTTCTAGTGTCAGTCCTGAGAAACATAAACATCTGGAGGCTGAGGTGAGGTACATGTTAAGCAATGGAATGACTTTAACAAGGTGAATGCAGTTACTGAGCCAGATTCCTTCCCATTGCAGTGTATGGAAGATTGTATTGATCGGCTGGTTCTGCCAAGTATGTTGGTAAATTTGATTTACTGAAGGGGGTTGGCAGGTCCCATTATCTGCACAGGAAATCTCTGCATTCATCACACCAAATGGTTTGTATTCAGACAAAGTCGTGCTGTTGGCCTGCGTAAAGCCCCAGCAACGTTTCAGAGACTCCCCACTCATACTGCGCATCTGGAAGGGTCTACGGTCTCCTGGGCGATGATGTGGAGCTCACAGGTAGAGCGAATCCAGGCTCTATTCAACCATTCGGCACATGCAAGTCTCACAATCAACCTCACCGAAAGTGAGTTTGCTAAGAGGACAGTGACATCTCCACCCACCCATCCACCCATCCACCACCATCCACCCATCCACCCATCCACCACCATCCACCCATCCATCCATCGTCCATCCGTCCATCCATCCATCCATCCAGCAAATAACACATGATTGTCAGGCCTCATGGAGCATTATTGTTCTTATGTTTGGATCAATAAACTGGTAGAACTTGGTCTAAGTGGTGTCTTTATCCACTGTCATGGCCCTGGAGTCAGACTGTGACATTATAGTCAGTCCCATAGAAAATTATATATTTAAACTGGATATTACCCTCTGGTTACTCTGGTATGAATGACTTAGTAAATCACCGTATGTGGAAGAATTCCACATGACAGTTTTTAGCTCAACATCTGAGTGAAGAGCTTTTACCTTTTGTCAGGTTTGATTTCATGCTGTCAGAGAAAATCTCATGAATGCAGGTCTGAGATCAGCAGCTTTCTGAACACCAAGCTGACTTCCTGTTTCTGCTCCTGAATGTAAACAGCACATAAGAAATATATAATAACACTTACATGGCTTTGTAAGTTCCTCTGACAGCACATAATACAGCCTTTGTACTTTTTCCATCGTTTCATTTTAGAATTACTACAAATTTACTACAATATTACAAACTAAGTATTTTCAGCTGCACCAGCAGAGCAGCACAGTTATTACCAGTGTTTGATCTGCTGCCTGGAGCACATATATTACTGCTGACAGGTCAAGGCTGTACAGGAGACTGCAGTCACTGTGATCAATGATACATTAATAATAATTCACACTGCTTTTGAACCTGCATCAGCTGTTATCAACAAACTGAGATATCAGCTGGAACCTACCTAGAACCTAGAACCTAGATATTACAGGCAGCCAAAAATACTGTGAGAAAGTTTTCAGTCCTCTCAGTAATCCATCAGTTATTACTGTGTTATATATTTCATTAGTGAGGGAAGTGTTGAGGTGGACACGTTTTTAAACTTGGTCCAAACACGTGTGGACCATCTCAGCTCTGCACTGGAGCTGAAGGAGACTCCACCCTGTTGGTAATCAAAGCACAGTAACCAAAATCAGCATGATGAGAAGCAGTGGCAGAAACCATCAGCTGACATGGAGGGAACGGGGTTCTGATCCATACTGCAGCCACACCAGGAGCTCATAGAGGTGTCGCCTTTTGTCATGGATCACTGGTCAGCGGTGGTTCCTGGAGGTTGATGGATCTCCATGGGTGAAATCGGTTGCTTTGGCTGCTGGCAGATTGCCATGGCTGCCTGACCCAACCATTATAAAACTTTTAAAAGTGCATATAAATGGGCCATTGTCCTGCCCCTTGTAAGTGGCCCAGAATCCACAGCGGCCTCTGCACAGAAAGTTTCCTTCCTGCATTGTTGCACATTTGAAAGTTAGCTGCTGTTAATGTTGCAGGCTGCACCTCTTGTTTAAAACAGGAAGTTTTTATGAAGGGGCCCAAACCATTTTTGCTGAAGGCTGCAGAGATGCTGCTTAATGCTATATGGTTGGACGTTTTAACACGGCAGTCTGTGGGGGTGGATTCTCTTTTGGAGACAGCCTCTAGCGGCACCCAGAGGAACTGCAGGGTTTGGCACTTTTTCAGCTCCAAAGGTTTGCCCTGGGGTCAGGCTAACGAGGCGTTTGAGGCAGGCACCTTTGCAGGTTATTGTTGTGAAGCGGTGGTGCAGATCCTGCAGCTGCTGCATACATGCACATGCAGATAGTTAGAAAGGGAAGCTTTCAGGAAGCAGTCTAAAAGCAGGAGCCAATCACAGAATGTGATCGTGGCCAGATTTAAATAGCTTAGTTTAGATCAGGCTATTGCTCAGTTTATGTTTTAAATTTAGGTTTAGTTTATGTTTATGAAATAATAACAATTATTAAGAAGAAGAGGAAGAAAATGGATGCTGGATGATGATGATGATGATGATGGGTTCAGCCTTTCGTTGCTCCCACTCCTGAGCAGACTTTGCAAAGACGGTCCAACAGGGGGCAGTAGAACACATGGTTTTGTCACAGAGGGGAGAAGAACTGCTCTCAGTTTCAGTCCCTGGAAATGCTGAAGAAAGAAAAACAAGTGCATCTTGGTCTAAAAGGTTCATCTCATTTGTTAACGGCCTGCCATAACATTAAGCACCTTTTCAGCAATAATTCTCATTTAAACTAACTGAGCTGCACACAGCCTGCACTCACTGGCCTCTTTATTAGGCATTGTTCATAATGGGATGGCCTCCTCATCTCCTCGTCCTGATGCTCAGTTTGAACTTCAGCAGGTCTCTTTGATCATGTCTGCCATTGAGCTGCTCC
Organism: Cichlasoma orientale; assembly: GCA_034780415.1. NCBI lineage: Eukaryota > Metazoa > Chordata > Actinopteri > Cichliformes > Cichlidae > Cichlasoma > Cichlasoma orientale. The sequence goes on from JAVDPK010001236.1 coordinate 36,873, forward strand.
TGTGTGATTGGCTGATTGGATACTTGTGTTAATGAGCAGCTGTAACTGATCCAAATGTCCTTTTAGAGGAGGTGAGCAGCACGAGTGAAGCTCTGCAGGTGATGCCAAAGCCTGCAAAGGCAGCTGCTGGAGTGGTGGCAGCACGGCAGTCTCCATCCCTGCACTAAATGAGTCTGTATGTTTTAGAAGAGTTCATTCTGCTGCTCACTTACAGAACATGTGATGATGGGTGGTGACAGCTCCTGACCTTCTGCTTGTCCACATAAATCATCACATGCTTCAGTCAGTGAGAGCGGCTCTGTGACAGGTTTGTAAACACTTATTTTCAAACTAGTGCCCGTCTCTATAAACCTGCTTCACCTTCTTATGAAAAACGAATGAATATGAGGGGACTTGCCAGGTCGTGGACCAAAACAGCTTTTCAGAGCTGTGGAAACACGGAGCGCCCGGCCATTGTCTGTCCCATTGAAAAAAAACTCAGAATGCTGACTGTGCTGAACTGCAGCCAGTCCAACTACATCTGCATCCGGTAGCAACCCCGAACCTTAACAAGCCGCCCCTAAAACATCCCGAGCCCGCTACCCAGCCCAGTTGCTCTTGGCCTGTGGCTGCGTGGAGCGGCTAAGCCCCTGTGTTGGCTGGCCAAAGCCCTGTGGGATTTGATTAATTCAGGCAGCGGGAAGCCGCTGGTGGTGAAACAACAGACATGGGAAGTGACCCTTAGCTATAAATTAGAATTCACTCTTAGCTACAAACTATGCCTTACTGTGCAGAAAGGCTTCTTTCTTTATCTGTTGTAGAGCAACATGTGCACAGTGTGAGGAGGGCGCTGAGACCAGGAAGCCTGATGTTGTAATCAAGTCATTATTAGCTCAGTTTCCTTTTCTTTCCTCAATAATTATGGAGGGAAAATCCTTCTGCAGGCTGTTAACCCTAACCCACACCCTAACCCTCACTGCCAGGCTGCCCAGTCCGATCGTGTGCCACACAAGAGGAGGCGTCTCACTGAGGAGCAGCAGCACTCCTCCCTGAATATCCCAGAATGAGGGATAGACACAGTCTGACCTCCGCTGCCACATTAAACACAACCGAAAACTTTCAGTCTTTCCTCATCGCTCTACAAACTGTCCATAAAAACACAACTTTACTGTGATCCAGACGGCCTTTAATATAATGCTAATCTTTAACAGGAGTCTTTCAGAGTGTGTCCTCGAGGTTTCAGGCCTGCAGCAGCAGACAGCAGCAGAACCTCTGCATGTTTCTGCCCTAACATCACTATGAGGCTATTTTGTGTCATAATGAGAGCCGTCGTGGTCCCGTCGTAATGGGTCTTGGGTTTTGAGTTCTTGAGTTGTGTGATATTGGATTTGAGATCATTTATGTTCTAGTTCCTTTCCTTGCCTTTATGTGTCATATATTCTTATGCCTCTGAGTTTACTGGGTTCCACCTCCAGCCTGTCCTAGCTGTGTCTCTGTCTCCTGTGTTAAGCCCATCTTGTCTCAGTGTTTGTCACTTCCTGTCTTATTGTATTGCTCTCATATTCTCTAGTTGCATCTGTTCTCCTTCCGAGTCGCCTTCACAGACTCTGAAGGCGAGTCAGAGTCATGCTTGCCTTTAGAGTCGCCTGCAACGACTCTGATTACGAGATAAAGTTTTAAAGCGTGGGTGACTGAAAGCGACAAAACAGGCAACTCTGAACTCAACTTGGAAGGTGAGGGCGACCCTGAAGGCGGCGCTTTAATGGAAGTCCACTTCTCCACGGTAGGACGGGGTGGTTCTGAGATTTTGAGGCCAGAATCTTTCTTGGGGACGAGCTGGGTGACGGACCAAGAATACCAGGGGCACACTGGGTGGTTCCGAGGGATCTACTGACCCGTCTGCACAGGTAGGAACACCCAACTCCTGCTCTGTAAGAGTCTGGGACCATGTTAGGTTAGGGGCAGTGTGGGACTGCCTGAATAAAAACAGTAACAAGCTGTGCACTTCAAAGACCACAAAAAGAGCCGATATTTGTTGACTGCAATCATAAAAGGAAAAAATATTTTTAAAGTATATTAAGAAACGTAATAAAATCACAGTGATAATAATAGAATACATTAATTTGGGAAGCTGTTATTCATGGTGTATGTTGGAAAAACTCATTCTGGGAAGGAGATGCAAAATATATGAACCAACAAGGTCTGAAAACTAGACCTCATGACCTCCTGACCCGAGTATCACATGAGCCATGTGCTGGCTGGACCAAGATTAATTCGTGCACACGGAGCAGATGAGAGTGTGGATGAATACTAAGCTCGATTACTGAAAGAATTTAACACACATAATGGTCTTCAAATACCTATGATGATAAGTAAAAATGCCTTAATCTGAGGGCAACTCTGAAAGCAGCACTGCAGGTGAGGGAAACTCCATAGGTGACTCTGAAGTTGAGGTAGAGTCTGGAGGCGAGGGCGACTCTAAAGGCGACTTTGAAGGTGGCGTCAGCTGGTACAGGTGCAGGGACAGGCTGGACCCTAGCCCACCCGCACCATGGGAACTGGAATGGGTGTGGGGACAGGATGGACCCCAGCCACCCCCTCCCGGGAACAGGTTTGCATGCAGGGTGCTCAAGCTCAAAGGAGGTCTCGGCAGAAACAGCAGTCTCTGGGGAGGTATGCACAGGTGCACAGCACACAGTCTCTGGAGGGGCTAGTTCCATAGTCTTGCTTACAGTCTCAGATGGGAGAACAGCAGCAGGTGGGTGAAGGTGTAATATGGTGATTAAAAAGTGCATTACTAACTCATGCAGGGAGTCCAATAGCCAAAGTAGGCCAGAAACCATCAGCTGTATGAATCATGTCCTTCCTGACCTCATCAGAGGAGGTAAAGACTGCTGGGTCCCTCATAGGAAAACAATAAGCCGTCTCAGACAGAGCAGATAATGGACCAGAACATGTTTCAACAGCTTTTCAGGAGTCGGCTCAGCAGCAGAACTAACACAACGACTTTACTGTTAGTCAGCGTAACAGCAGAACCAGAAACACGGGCCCAAGCGGCACAACCCCGAGCCTACCCAACAGGCCCAACCACCCCACCCCCGACTGGCTCCCTAGGCTGTGGAGAGCACCCCGAGCCCCCGAGAGGGGCAGGGGCATGGGCACCAGGAGAGCACCCAGGGAACCTACCGCCCCCACACCCCCAGGGCCAGCCAGGGCAACCAGCCAGCACCGGTCGGTATCGCCCGAAAAGCCCTGGGCCTGAACGAGGCTCCCAGTCCCCCTGAGAGCACACAGGACCCCACCACCCAAGCCCCCACACCGCCCAGGCAGAATTGGTTGACCATACAGCCACCACTGGAGCATAAGGGTCCCCCCAGGATCCAAAGGAATTGAAAGCCCAATGAACTCATGCTGGGGGCCCGGAGTGATCAGTTGCTGTCTGCAAGGAAAAGCTGCTGAGCAGGATCAATGATGTCAGTGATGATAATCACACACTTACATAAATCCACACTGACATGCTTCTTTATGGTAAATCAGGATTCTAGAGTTAATGCGTTACAGAATGGACACCATGTGTCAGTAAAGCGTGTCATCCTGTTTTTTAAGGAGGCAGAAACTCTTTGTATTGATATCAGGACATTAACCAGTGATTAATGTTAGGCAAATGTTTATCTTTACAGTTAACCAGTTTTCTTGGTGATAGAGCTGTGAGTGTGGCTTTGGCCTGTTTGGTGGGAAGGTGGACTGAAGTCACCGAGCAGGAGGAGATGATGGGATTCTGCAGCCCAAGATGCCGGGCTCACCGCGGCTGCCTTTGCCCGGCACGAGCTTTATAGAGGTGCTCACACTGATCAATGAATCAAGTGCAACCGATCAGCAGCACCCAGCTGCTGTGTGCGCTCTGCGTTCTTGTGGAAGCAGTTTGTTTGGTTGTGGTAAATAAAGACATGTGTAGTTGTATTAGCTCATTTGAAGAGCTGCTGAGTAAAACCTGCTCTGTGTTCTGCTGTTGTTCCATTGGACAGCATTGTTTCTAAATCTGCCCGTCATCCAAGCACACAGGCAGAACAATGCGCCAGCATTATGTCACTGACTGACTGACAGAACAGATATGTGTGTGTGTGTGTGCGTGTGCGTGATGCACTGTCACAGGTAAAATCCCTCTGTGTGTCTGCGGATGGCTTCCTGAGCTCACTGTCTCGCCCGCCCTCCTCTCCGTCGAGCGCGGTTTGTTTTGGCAGCCCCGGCTGTCTGATGTGCGAGTGCCGCCGGGTCTCAGCAGGGACTGGACCTAGCGGTGCCCCCCCATCCTCGACCCCGATTCTGCTGACGGGGCCCAACCCACCGTGCTGAGATAATGCCATTCCAGAGGGATCGTGGCTAAAGCCTCTCATTCTGGCTCTCAGGTATATAAAGAGGAGGCAGCTGCAGAGTGGGGAACAAAGCGCTCTGGAAACATTCTTCAGTTACTGCTTTTGACCATCACTCTGTTCCCTCTCTTACCTCATCTGCATTTGTAACCTGCTGGATCCTGAGCGAAGCAGGTCCTTGTGCCAGCCTGAACAAGCCAAAGCCAGACTGTCTCCTGTTACTATGGATATTGCCATCCAGCACCCCTGGTTCAGACGTGCCCTGGGCTCCGTCTACCCTGCCCGACTCTTTGACCAGTTTTTTGGCGAAGGCATGTACGATTACGACCTCTTCCCTTACGCCGCCTCCACCATCAGCCCCTATTACAGACAGTCACTCTTCCGCAGCTTTTTGGATTTTTCCAACTCTGGCGTCTCAGAGGTAACCGGATCACACACACGACTGATCTCTGTGTTAGAAACGTGTGTTTAGCGCTGACTTGTTTTCAGATGCAAATACTCGAGGACAGTGTACGTCTGTGATTTAACACGTGCGCGTGTCGTATCCTGATTTGGTTTGTTTAATTCTGCTGAATCATTATGTGCTCCACATAATGTAGAGCCAAGAAATCAAAGTGATGACCTAACGTTTAAGAAGTCAAGGTCAAGAAATGCTCTGTGTGTCTGTGTGTCTCTCTCAGGTGAGATCTGACAGGGATAAGTTCACAGTCTACCTGGACGTCAAGCACTTCTCTCCTGACGAGCTCAGCGTGAAAGTGACTGACGACTATGTGGAGATCCAGGGCAAGCACGGAGAACGACAGGTACTCGTCCTCTCTGCGTGAGTTAGTGAGACTGCGGGACATGAAGGTTTTCAGATCCCACATTCCTCTGATCAGTGATGCAGCAAAGAGCAAATACTCAGTTAATGTGGATGTAACAAAAGCACACTTTGACACATCCACGGCGGTTAGACGTGTTAGACTGTTTTTGTTAGACTGCAAAGAAGCTTCACTTTGAAAGGATGCACTGATCACAGGAGTTAGACACCTGGAAGCTGCTCTGTACCCGGCTCCATCATTTTATTTTCTATCATGAGACATGAGGAGAAGCAGGTCATGTTGTCTAAACACAGCTTCATTACATGCATTATCTTGGCTGACTGACCCGAGCACACATTCATTCCAACTGAAAAGTAACAACACACCAGGCTCCACCCACCTCACTGCATCCATGCTACACAAGACTCACTGTCAGTGGTTAGAGGAAGACCTTTTGACCTCATACTGCTGTATCAGGATCAGCCTTTTATTTTGAAGGGAGTTTCTGACCTTTGAGAACATCAGCAGCTGGGGTCACCACCCCAAACCTGTAATGTAACCATGGAACTGACAGTGGCTTCATGGCATCAATGTTGCTCTTTTTCAGGACGACCACGGTTACATCTCTCGGGAGTTTCACCGCCGTTACCGCCTCCCCTCTAGCGTCGACCAATCATCAATCACCTGCACCTTGTCAGCTGATGGCCTGCTGACTCTGACCGGACCAAAGGTCAGCGGGGGGAGTGAATCTGGCCGCAGCGAGCGTAGTATCCCCATCACCCGCGACGATAAGACCAACGCCGCCGCGTCCTCCTAGAGGCCAGATGCTGGGTGGGTGACCGGGGGTGCTGAAGTAGCTCGGCCCCCCGATAACCAGCATCAACTGGGATGGATGACTACAGAATTCTTCTTTTCCCTTTCCTTAGAGGATATCTGTGTCCTCCTTGCTTCTCTTTCTATAGTTACTCCTTAACTCATACAGTATTATTAGTATGATTGTTTTTTGAGTATAACAGAGATCAGCCCGTGGAGGCAGTTCAGTGGGGGGGTGGCTGGAGTCTTTGAGTCATCTCGGGACAGCTAGAGAGACCACAGGGCCACTGCTGCAGCTTAGTTTCAGAGCGAGCTCTCTGACAGTGCAGATCGTTGGAGATAAATGTCTCACATGTCCTGTCCCACATATTAAATCACTGAAGGTCTCTGAGGCCTGGCTCCTCCCATTCCTCTTCTTCCTCTGAAGCTCCTCCTGCTTCGTCTTACATTTATCCTGTACTGCAGTCAGCCTTGTTCAATGGATACCTGTCCATACTAAAGAAACAATAAAGCTGTACAATTAACAACACGCAACTCCTGTGTGCATTTACTTTTTCTACTCTTGTCTCAGCTCTGATCTCTGCAGCATCAATCAGGCACACGCTCAGCTGTGCTGGATTATTTCACTGATGAAGCAGAACACTCCCACTGGCACATCCACTTTTTGTCACACAATAAAGGCGATCCCCCTCATCAGAGATCCTCTGTGTACCTGAATATAATCATGTTCAGCTGTGCAGTTCTCAGGATATAAAAGAACCTGCCAGTGAGTTTGAACCCTAGGAGCAGGCGACCCCTGCGAGGTGTTAGTCCTTCAGGGGGAGCGTCTGTGTGTGTATGTAGGATGTAGGAGAGGGAGAGCGCCTCCTGACTGTGACTCGTGGTAGTGGCTTCCCCATCACGATCTCTCACCTGCAAAAATGTCCCTGAGTACCACAGACCGCCTGCAGAAGACCCTCAGAGCACCCTGGCCCCCTGATTCTGTAGTGTATCCGTCTGTATTAATGTAGTGAAAGCACATGGAGACAGTGGACTGTAAACGTCGTCTTTAATATGCATCACCTGTACTGTACCATCTTTGAGATAGTACACACACTAAGAACTAACAATGCACAGGATTGTGAACATGTGAACACTCAGCGCTGAACAGTGAAAAGAGTAGAAAAGAGTAGAAATGAAAGACTCTTCTCGTCACTTTAATAACATGTTTAACTTGGACGGCCACGTCTTCTCTTTGCTCACGTCAGCCGCTGCTCTGCTCACAGGCCCGGCCCTGCAGACACACAACATATCACACTTTGCAGTCATGAGTTTGGCATCATGTAGTGTAGTTTGTGAACGTCAGAGGGGAGTTTGTAGTTTTGCATTATTACATTCATGATTTTCAGTGACTTCAGATCCAGTCTGAGTCATCAGTGCAGATGAGTCTCCATTCAGGAACCTCACACTGCTTTTACTAACCACGACAACCACCCATGTGATCAATAACTAGTGTCCTATTGGTGTAATACAGTAAGGGACTCGTGGATGCCGACACAAGAAACAGCACCAACACAAACAGGTGAAGGTTAACCTGAACAAAGACCAAGCCCTCGCACACGTGAGGCAAACACAACGCCCTGCAAGAGGACGTGTTTCTGTGGGCACAGAAAGCTGCACGGCTTCACTGTAACGACTTATTCCACCTCAGCACGGCCGTCTCAGACGTGCATAAAGGCTGAACATATGTAATGATTGCTGTGAAATTTTACTCTCATACATCAAACAATTAGAAGGATTCTTTTTGTTTCTTGAAAAATGGTCCATTGATCCACTTTCAGACTATTTATTTTCACACACTGAAACATGAACAGCTCCAAAGCCTCAAACATTCACTGCCCATTAAAGTGAAACAGGAGCTATAATTTGTGAAAGGTACATCAAAAACATGCATCCATACAACATCCATGTATCCAACCAACCATTCATTATCGATCCATTCATTTTCTCCTGCTTATCCGGGGCTGGATCGCGGGGGCAGCAGCCTAAACAGAGGAGCCCAGGCCTCCTTCTCCCCAGCCACCTCCTCCAGCTCATCCGGGGGAGACCCCCAAGGTGTTCCCAGGTCACCCGAGAGATATAGTCTCTCCAGCATGTCGAGGGTCTTCCCTGGGGCCTCCTCCCAGTAGGACATGCCCGGAACACCTCACCCAAGAGGCGCCCAGGAGGCATCCTAGTCAGATGCCTGAACCACCTCAACTGGCTCCTTTCAATGTGGAGGAGCAGCGGCTCTACTCTGAGCCCCTCCCGGATGCCCACACTCCTCACCCTCTCTCTAAGGGAGAGGCCAGCCACCCTTCAGAGGAAGCTCATTTCTGCCGTTTTTATTCACAACCTCGTTCTTTTGGTCTCTACCCAAAGCTCGTGGCCACAGGTGAGGGTAGGGACGTAAATCAACCGGTAAATCGACAGCTTCACTTTCACACTCAGCTCCCTCTTTTCCACGACAGACCGGTGCAGCATTCACATCACTGCAGACGCAGCCCCGATCCATCTTTCAATCTCTCACTCCCTTCTCCTGTCACTTGTGAACAAGACCCCGAGATTCTTAAACTCCTCCACCTGGGGCAGCAACTCCTCCCTGACCCGGAGTGGGCACTCCACCCTTTTCCAGCTGAGGACGATGGCCTCAGACTTGGAGGAGCTAATGCTCATACCTGCCGCTTCACACTGTGAACAGAATTGGCCACAAAGGGCAGCCCTGGCAAAGTCCACCACCCACTGGAAACAAGCCCAACTTATTGCCAGCAATGCGGAGCAAGCTAAGCAGAAGGAAGGAGGCCGAAGACTAGTGAAGATCAGGAAGACGTCCACAAAGGATCAGGCAGCAGAAACCAGAGAAAGAAGAGGACCAAGAACAGGAACCATCATGGAAGGACAGGCCTCTGCATGGCATGTTCTACCAGCAGATAGAAGAAGTGGCTGATATCAACCAATGGCTGGACAAAGCTGGAGTGACAGACAGCACAGAGGCACTAATCATGGCAGCACAGGAACAAGCTCTGAGCACAAGATCCATAGAGGCCGGGGTCTACCACACCAGGCAGGACCCTGGGTGCAGGCTGTGCAGAGACGCCCCTGAGATGATCACAAATGGTCTGAAATTGGTCTGACAGGCCAAAAAAATGTATCTTGAAAATTGTTTGATATATGAAACTAAAATTTCATAGCACTCATTATATGTGTCCAAAATTTGGACCACAACATTTTTCGGAGCTGGCTGAGCAGAAAATGTTGAGATAACTTGAACGTGGTACCTGCTGAAGAGCCTGAAGGTCCTTCAGGGTCTGCAGAGCAATCAGTCTCAGGCTGGGCTGCACACTGCCGGCGAGCCTGCTGACCCGATCACGGAGGTTTGGATCCAGCAGCGGGGGGCCCAACACGAGCAACGCATCGTCCTCCAACAACAACGACTGCAGGAGACGCAGAGCGTGCAGACACACCTCCCACTGGCCATCTGTCAGACAAACACATTAGAAACTGCAATACACATGTTTTTACACTGAACTCACTAACTCAGATTTTATCTACCACAATGTCATGATGTTGAAGGTTGGACCTGAGACTGAACACATGGGATGCAGACTAGCTTGTTCCCCAAGCAGAAGCTGTTCCCTGTTCTCCAGCAGAGTCTTTGCATGTGTGTAGGCCTGTCACGATAACAAATTTTGCTAATCGATTAATTGTCTCAGAAATTATTGCGATTAACGATAAT
>JAVDPK010001236.1:46688-62969 GCA_034780415.1 Cichlasoma orientale
TAAATAAAAATTGTCTACCTCATTTTAAGTTATCGTACGATTAATTGATTTATTGTTTATCGCGACAGGCCTAGATGTGCCCAACTTGGCCAGTTCTCCTGTTTTATATCACTGTGCGCTCCTTCTGCTTTATTTGTCCTGTTTTTTTGACATCTTGCATTCTCAAAGTGTAATTGGAGTTACTGAATTGTTACCAGGCTTCCTCATTTTGTGCTGTTCCACTGGTTACAGTGGACAGGAGTCAAATCAAAGCAGCCCTTCATTCTCAGAGGAAGAGGCTGCACCACCAAGAGGAGGAGCAATGCAATGTTCAGTGTACTGTGAAAGACGTCCCAAACAGCTGTTAGCAGCCACAGAGACCAGCGTGGTCGTGGAGTTGTCCAAGACCGTCTCCTAAATCTAAGAAGAGGAAATAATAAGAAGAGGATCTGGCAGGTGCCGCTCTTCCACACAGGTGTATGTGTTAGAGAGGCTGTGGTATGAAAGAAATCAGAAGCCACATCATGGTGCTGTGAATTAGCTACATCAGCGTGTAACATTACAATAGATGTGTAGGCAGGAGTTCAGTGGTTCTGGTGGGCTCACCGTCTAACAGGGTCCAGATGAGAGGGATGAGTCCTGGGTTCTCACTGAGGTACTTCAGTCCTTTGAGACTGATGCTCACATTATAGAGAGTCATCAGCATCAACCTGCAGCAAACACCACCACAGTCCATGTTACTGAAACACTCTCCCACCCTGCAGAGGCGCACTGACACCTAGTGCCCACAGCATCCTCACACCACTGACCTCACTCACTGACCTTTAAAATGAGTCAGTAAGTGATGATTGCTTAGTTCAATACGGTGCTTCTCTGATTCTGATTGCATGAGCATTCCTTGACCTTTGACCTAAGACTTCATCTCCACCCAGCCTTCTATTCAGCCAGATGCTTGAACCATACTGACAGGCCCCGTTCCTCATAGAGAAGCAGCAGCTCAGCAATGAAGCTACATGATTGTTTTGGTTTTTTATGTTTTTTGAATAAAATTTGCTCACCAAGAATTTCAGTGCCAGTAACAACTTTACAAAAGACGGGGAGAGACCCCCAAACCCTGAGTTCAGTCTCTCAGGGGTTGAGACAGAGATGGTTTCATCCTCAGCCTTCAGCCAAATACAGAGGAGATCCTAACATGGAGGAGAAGCTGTCAGCTCTGGAGCAGTGATGTTCCACTACTCACATGATTTCCTTTGACTAGCTCACAGCATTACCATTAACTGCCAGGAATACAAATTCCACATATTCCAGGACCTCATGGAAGTTCTCTGTGCTGCCTCCAAATTCCCGTGAAGAGTCATGAAGCTGAATTCTGAAGCAGCACAGAGGGAAACTTTCACAGAGGATCGAAATGCTTTGGAATCTGTTTTGGTTACATTTCACACGGTGTCCACAGCTTTGTGGAAACGAGGATGGAAATAGACTGAGTATCAACAAGCTTAAAAATACATCACATATATTATATAATGTAGAGATTTTACACAGTAAATGGGCAGTAACAGGTCTGACCCTGTTATGATTTATGGATCAAACTACCAGCTCCACATACACTTTCAGTCTGGGGAAGATACCAGGCTTCATCAGCTTCAGAAGTTTCATCAAAGTGTCCAGCAAGACATGCGCCGAGCTTGACAGGAAGTCCCGCCCCTTCGTCACTGCTGCTATGTCTGATTGATGAGAAACAAAGAGAAGTCAGTTGGCTGAGAAACACCTCGAGCTGAATGGTCATTAACTGAGTGACATGAGCCTGAAGTAACGGAGCAGCAGCCGGTCAAATCCTGTTAATAGTCAGGAAAGATGCTTCAGTGCTTCCTCTCTGACCGCTGGAAGCTTCACACTCACTGGTGATGGTCCCAGCCACCGCGAACACGAACTGGAGCTCACGGGAGTCGTGGTCCTCAGTTTGACTCTTCATCTCTTCATCCAAAGACTCGACAAAGCTCTCGAGAGTCTGAGCAGCCACAGCAAGGAAGGCCTGCAGCTTCCCCTGAGCCATCAGCACACACACACACACACACACACACACACACACACACACACACACACACACACACACACACACACAATAGTATTTCCAAAAGGACAATAACACCACTAACCACTAACTAACATGTATCCAAGGAAAGGAAAACCTGTGAAGGTGACTCACATCAGCCAGCCAGAGTAAGACCGTGTCCTCCTTGACGGAGCAGCTCCACAGCAGACCGCAGGCTGCTGATCCCAGATCAGAGCAGAAGTCTGCCTGCTGCTGCAGCTCTGCTCCGCTCTGCCACAGCTGCTCACGTAACAGCAGCTTCTCCTACACATATGCACAGCGAGGTGTCAGATCCAGTGAAATAACAGCACGGGATGATTTTCATCCACCAAGAGTATTTTCTTAGTGGGGTACGAGAGATATTCTTCATGTTATTGTCATGGACATCAGTGTTTCCTTTAACAGGGACATCTCTATATGGAAGCACGCGGGCGGCTGTAGCTCAGGTGGTACAGCAGGTTGTCTGATCCCCGGCTCCTCTTGCCCGTGGGTCGAAGCATCCTTGGACAAGATGCTGAACACTGAGTTGCCCGATGCATCTGTCTGAGTGTGAATGTTAGATAAAAACCACTGAATGTGTGGTGACTGGGTGAATGAGACTTCCAGCAGGAAGCGCCATATAAGGACCAGTACTGGGTCTCTCTACAGCATGAACACCGGTGTTTAAAGTTACATGAGCCCCTCTCTCACCTCTTTCTCTTTTTGATGTTCAGACTGCACTGCATCCAGCCGGGACTGAAGGTGCAGACACTCCTGCTGCATCTGCTCCTGCTCCTTGACAATGTGCTCCTTCACTAAACACACACACACACACACACACACACACGCACGGATGGATGGATTAATGGATGGATGGATTAATGGATGCATGCATGCATGGATGGATGGATGGATGGATTAATGGATGCATGCATGCATGGATTGATGGATGGATGCATGCATGGATGACCTCACTTGAGCCAAACGGCTCGATTTTGCCACTGGTGTCCCGGGGGGAGGACAGAGAAAGGAAACAGTCCAGGATTTTAGAGCGGCCATAGAGTCAAAAAGCAGTGAGACAAGACAGTATTGTAGTATATAACTAAGCCATCCACTGTGAGGTCAGCAGGATCAGAGGTCAAGTGGGTCCCAAAGATTAGGTCTGCATTGAGAGACGATGTGCACTGCTTGGGCAAGGGGACAGAAAAATGATGGCATGGTGGTCTGAGAAGGCTAGGTCAGGGGACGGAGTTATACCAATGGAACACACCAAGTCCAGTGTGTGACCGCTGAGATGAGCGGGGTCTTTAACATGCTGAGTGATGCAGTCTAACGGCTGTGAGAGACAATCTGGATACTGAAGTCCCCAAAGAGGAGTTTGAGGAAGATAAGAGGCAGACAAAGGTCAGCAGGTCAGAAAGGAAGGAAGGTGTAAACAGGGTTAAAGTGAACTTTGTTCCAGCACCTTCACTTAACGAGGAATTAAATCGGATCGGCAGGTTGATGCATATTACTATTGAATGAGTTCATTTCTCGTGTCCTGCAGCCTGGCGTCGCTTGCAGTGGTGGCATGAAGATACCTGCTCTGTAATCCACAATAACTCATCCTTTTTTCCTCTCCCCCCTCTGATGTGCTCATGCTGCACACTTAAAGTTACCGTGGCGGCGCGTCAGCATCCATCTAGCGCTGCTGAAGAGGAGCGAGAGGACTAAATGTTAATGTGCGGCACTGGCTGATGGAGAAAGATGTAAACGAAAGAGAGACCAGGAGGGGAAGATGGGGTCAAAATTTAACCCTTCCATGTAATGTCCTCATTCACATCAGGGTTCTGAAATCACATCTATACATGATGTTCTGCTGAACTGTGGTTTCATGAAGGTCTCATGCAAATACCAAACAGGCTACACCGGTTGGTTTGCAGTCCTGTGGGGTTCTGTAAGGTATACAGTGACAGGGTTGGAACTCGGCCATAAATCTCGGTAACATCTGCTGATAGCTCGCTAAACTCAGCAGAGGTGAGAAGGACACTGCCAGCCCTGTGAGCGGCCTGCCTGCTGGTGTAGAACAGCAGGCCCACAAGCGCGTCCACGCACAGCCCGGTGGCGCGAAAGCACTCAGTGCAGCAGCACATGCATCATAGTCTGTAATGGTGTCAGGAACAAGCAAGAGCGGGCTTTCCAAAGCATCGACCTGCCGAGCTGTGAGCGGACAGCCCAGCGACCTCTGCGTCACAGTGACGGTGAGCTTAGCTGTGATGACGTCAGCGCCCGTCAGCGACAGCTGGGAGAGCATGCTCAGTGTAAACAAACCTCTGTCGGGACAGAGATTTAATGAGAGCAAGGAATGCAGGAGCGAGCTGGCGGCATGTGATCTATTTAATGTCGGAGCGAGCACCGGGAGCTGGTCAGCAAGCTAGCCTTCCCAGGAGAGCCGCAGGGAGAAGCACCAGCCTGGAGCAGACCGTGAAGGCGGTACAGGGGATCCACAGGAGTCCGGCATGCTCGCAGAAAGAACAGTGCAGTCTCGGCAGTCACACAGGATGTTATATCAAAGATAGACCAAACAGGCAGTCAGCTGGATGCAGCACAAGGTGAGCGCGCAGCAGCAAACAAATACTGCACAAATACACATCCCGATAGGTACTAGTTCAACGATACTGCTCCCGGTTCTGTAGGATACTGCGGAAATGCCAAAGATAACAGTTATCTGTATTTTTGCGCCAGCACGGTGACCCTCAAACAGCTGTTAGTCCCGCTCATCTCTGCACGGTGTGCTCATTGTGTCCAACCGTGTGTCTGTGAGACCCACAGTGTGGAGAGATCCTTGGTGACTGTGACTCTCACTGCTGTGTGTTTACCAGGTGAATTGTGGTTTAATGGGAATCGAGCACACCTGGGTGTGCTGGTGTTTAGTGCCTGACACCAGTGCCCTCATCACAGAGTGGTTCCACTGACCTAAATGTGCCTCTCTCTGGCTGATGGACTGAACTGTGTGTGTTCACTGCAGGATCAGGGCAGAGCTGAGCCTACCTGTCTGAGCTGTCCGGCCTTTGTGCACCATTTCAATCAGGTCCGAATTCAGGACCCGGGGCAGGAAGTCTCGAAGCTGCATCACTTCTGTGGTTAACTTCTCTAAATCTCTTTGCCTCACTCTGACAAAGGCATCCTGGGAGAAAACAGGTTTTTACTCGTTACCACGACACGAAGATGCAGATTCATTTATTTATTTTATTTTTAGGTTTTAAGTCATCCGCAGACAGAGGAAAATAATTAAGGATTTGTCTGCATTAAAGGAGTAAATAAAGATTAAAAAGCATTACATTATTCCGGACAGGAGGTGGCGCTGTTTCACCGAGCCGCTGGCCTTGTGTGAACTTCCTCTGAGGAAGAGAGGTGGCACGGATGGGTTAGGTGATTTTACCTGCCAGTTCATCATGAGCTGATATTTGAGCACATTTCTAAATGTGTGACCTCGTCAGCTAAACTGAATCTTATCTGCTGTTTCTCAAACCAGGTATTATTTCTTTGTCTTACAGTGGTATGAAAAAAATGATAATCTTCATGATTCTCCTTTATAAATCATTGGTTGTTGGGATCAGCAGCTTCAGTTAAATATATCATATAGCAGACGAACACAGTGATATCTGAGAAGTGAAATGAAGTTAATAGGATTTACAGAAAGTGTGCAATAATTATTTAAACAAAATTAGGCAGGTGCAAATAATTATTGCACACTTTCTGTAAATCCTGTAAACTTCATTTCACTTCTCAGATATCACTGTGTTTGTCTGCTATATGATATATTTAACTGAAGCTGCTGATCCCAACAACCAGTGATTTATAAAGGAGAATCATGAAGATTATCAGGGGGCCCAAACTCTTTCATACCACTGTAGGATCACTCCAAATAATTAACCAATTTTCCATCAGTTTCTTTTTTTTTTAGAAGCACCAGATACAGCTGAGACTCCAGTGGCTCAGTTAGGCTGTGATTGTTCCGAGTGATCAGCTCTATCCTATCATGAAACGATTCTGTTTTCCAGGTTCACAATGAATGTTTTCATCCCTGAGCTGAGGAAGGCTAAAAACGCAGCCAGCTGAAAGCTTTGTGCTCATCACAGCAGAGAAAGCAGCCTTTTCTCAGCGTACTTTATGGGTTTGTTGTGCATTGCACTGAATTATGAAGTCAAAGCTTCATGCACGCGCGCAGAGGGAGAGTGTGGAGCCGGCTGTCTTTAGCAGCATCTCTGTGTGTGTGTTACGGGCTTTCAGCAGGACACGTGCTGATCATCATTACTGTGATGAGTGCTTCCTTAGAGCCGAGCAGCGTCATTGTTTCACAGGTGACGACAGCAAAACGTGGCCAGCAGGTGTCAGAGTGTTTTCCAATCACTTCTATAGTTGTTTCTTGCTTTCCCGCCATCACTGCAGCCAGGTACACCGTGAAACACCCAAACTCACAGGTGCTGTCTGTGCTTTCTTACCTTCGCTTCACGGCTCTCCTCCTTCCCGCCTAACAGCGCTGCCATCTTGGGGCCTGTCCGCCTCCTGTGGTCAGCAGGGTTCATTATACAGTTATGACCGCACACGAGCATCGCAACACCGTTAGCTGAGACATGTTTGTGAATACAGGCAGAGAGGCTTGAGTATTTCAGTGCAACATGAGGCCTCCTCACCTGTGCTCTGACCTCTGACCGCTGGCTGGCGCAGTGGAGCGGGTGTTCCTGACCGCTTCTTAGCTCAGACCGTCGCAAAGAAACTGGCTGTGAGGCGGACTCCAGTCCGGGTTTTCCGAGCCTCCGAGAGAGCCGAGCCTCTCTTCCTTTGTGTTTGAAACTCCTCAGTGTGCTCCGTGGGACCGGCTCAGCGGGCAGAAACTCTTCCGTCTGCCCCTTTCACAGGTCACTCATGTCTGGGGGACCGGAAGCCGCCTTCTCCGGTGATGATGTGTTTGTGAGCCGCTTCCCGGTGCACCGCGCCTGTCGGGATGGAGATGTCGGGGCTCTGGTCCTGCTGTTACAGCAGCTGTCAAACCGCATCCATCTGACTGCGGAGGACTCTGTCTACGGATGGACCCCCATACACTGGGCTGCCCACTATGGACAGGTGAGCCTGGAAGCTGAGGTACTCCTCACACACCGGCAGCTTCAGCTAACTGCTGTGAACTTTATATCATGTGTGTGCAACACGGAGGTGGACAGACTCACAACTAGCATGAAAGAGTTTTTCCCGTTTAATACTTCTTCGTATTTATTTACTGTGTAAGTGCTCACTGCCCTACAGTTGTGTTCCAGTGTAATAACAATAAAGGTTTCTAGACCAAAAAAAAAAAAGTGCGGGGTTGAAGGTTTTGATTGGTTCAGTGGGAGCCAATCGCTGCTCAGGCGCCAAAACAACCCGGAAACTAAACTGATTCGAACATATAATAAAAAACGCCGCCCACACTGGCTGTGCTGACACGCACACATAGACATGTGATTAAATAGATGTACTGGTTAATTACTTATGGTAGTATTCTGATCCCGGGTATTTTATGTCCTTGTACTTTTATCTGTTCAACAGCCCTGTTTCCCAAAGTCCTCTGAGCAGCTGCTCCACTGCAACACTCAAAGTTCCTCATGATGAAGGCACGTCCCTGTAAACTGTCACATTTTTAAGTACTTCTAACAAAACGGCAGCTGCAGCTGTGAACAGTGGGGCAAACCCTGCACACACTCACTCGACACACAAACAGCACTGTTGGGGGTGTCTTACAGTGTAAGGGCATCAGTGTGAGAGCAGAAGTCTCCTTTGAGTTCTGCAGCACTCGGCGTGTCCCAGTGTGCAATGATTTAGTGATTCTCGTTTGTCGCTGTGTGTTACTGGCTTGTGCGCGTAGCTGGAGTGTGTGGCACACCTGGTGCAGATGGGGTGCGAGGTGAACAGAGTGACCAGCCGATTCAACCAGACCCCGACGCACACTGCAGCGTTTGGGGGACATCCTCACTGCGTGGTGTGGCTCACTCAGGCTGGAGCTGATGTCAACAAGCAGGTCAGTGTGTGTGAGCAGATGTAGTGCGTAATATTTAATGTGTCTGTGATTATTGTTGCTTTAAGGACCTGTGGCTGTGTGTGACGGCCACATTAATTCCCATTTCATTCATAGCCCCTGTACATCAGGCCCTAGCTTTAGTAAAGCAGTTAAACTTTGCATGTATATAGTATACTTGGCTTTTTGTGTCTTCATTCATACGTCATACAGCTTTATGTTGTGTTTCAGGACTTGGTAGGTGAGGCTCCCATTCACAAGGCTGCTCGCTCAGGTAGCTTGGAGTGTATCCAGGTGCTTTTGATAGCAGGCGCTAAACCGCAGTAAGTATCCTGCAGTCCTTGGTGAGATAGTAATATCCAGTGTGAAGCAACACAGCAGCTCTGTCATGCTGAGTGTGAACCACAGCAGCTGCTACACAACTCTTAGCTTAGAGTCACATAGTCTGCTCAACAGGTGTGGTGAGAATAGTTACACTTTGCACTGCATTTTACTGTTAAATGATGCACTTCTAGGTTTTAGTAGGAACTCCAATCTGGCTCTAAGCTGCTGTCAGCTTCACATATTCAGCCTGCAAGGGGCTGTTCACACTGAAGAGCTTTCCTCACGTGAACCCAAATGATGATGATGATGATGATGTAAAGTGTCATTTCACTAACAGGCTGAGTCTGGCAGCCCGCCTTCTGCAGTCCTTTGCGTTCTTTAGTGCATGAAAAAGATCAGCTGCTGTGGTTCTGCTGCATTTTTGTTGTTGTCATGAAATCTTACTGTTAATGTCTGATCAGCTGTTTGGGAGGGAATGAGCCACTGTTTTGGAAGCATTTTCCTTTATAATTAAGGTCAGCGCTCATATGACCCCCTTGGGTTGAGTCAGGATGGGCATCTGGCCTGAAAGATTAAACATGCAGACCTGCCTGCTGAGGCGACCTCTTTAAAGTAAAGGTAGGGCTTATATCAGCTCCAGGATGTGTAGTTACAGGTTCTGCTGCAAACCTGCAGTTGAGGAGTGGGCACTCACAAACAAGGGGCATTAAATAGTCTGAAGATGCTTGATTTTAAAAAGCATCCTCTTTCCAGTAATGTGGAACTTGTCCTCAGGGTGGGGGGCATGGAAGGACCACAGTTTGTATCTGTTGTGTGTCCGTGGACTAACCTCTGGTTCCACTGTGGATCAGCGGGTCATTATTTTTTCTCCCTGGTGTCATTAATTCTTTAAGTGTTATTAATAATGTACCCGTTCAGCTGTTCATGACACCACTGCTAATAATCAGAATCATCATCATAAATAGAGCAGTTAAAATCAGTGCCGGCAGCCTGGCTTGTTTTTGTTGGACAAGCCAGTGATGCAGGAAATGAGCCTCCAGTCTCTCCTTGTGTATCTTATCCAGACGTTCGTTACACAACATGAAACGTCCACAAAAACGCTGCCTCTACGAGTCTGAATAATGAATTTATTAATGCCGTTAGTGTAAGTGCAGCTTTGCATTATTAAAGACACTGCCTCTTTTTTCTTAAAGGATTAAACACAGGACATCACCCACTGACATAATGACCTCTGAAAACATGCAGTAATCTCATGAACCCATATTTTATTGACAATAGAACATAAAAGCATGTCACATGTTTAAACTGAGATATTCTATCAACTGAGAAATATGAGCTCATTTTTACTTTGATGGCAATAACACTGGTCAGAAAAGTAGGGGCGGGGCAGCAGAAGGCAGTAATAGTCGCGTTACTCAGAAGAAACATTTTTCAGCCAATCAGGTTCATTGGCAGCAGGTCAGCAACATGATTGGTATAAGTAGCATCTTAAAGAGGCGGAGTTTCCCAGCGCGTCACCAGTCTGCAACAAACTGCATCTACAGATTGTGAACAAAGAATAATGTTCCTCAGTTTGAACAGTGAAGGCTTTGATATTATTATCAGAGGATCTGGAGGAATCTCTGTGCGCAGGGACGAGGCTGAAGATCAGCACTGCTGCTGCTGCTGCTCGTGATCTTCAGGCCCTCAGGCAGCACGGCATCAAAAACAGGCCTGATCCTGTCATGGAGATCACTGCATGGCTCAATAAGACTTCCAGAAATCAGTGTGTGAGCGCGTCCCGCCCACACGTGCAGGTTACAGCTGCAACATGCAAACAAGGAGAAACATGTGACCATGATCCACATCAGTGGAACTGGCAGCTGGCACATCTGGAATGGCTCCATCAGTGCTGAAAGGTAGATCCAGGTTTCAGAGCAGCATGTGCTCCCATTCATGTTCCAGCAGGACGATGCTAAAGCGCATCCTGCAGCTATTCCAGCAGCACGGCCTCATAGCAGAAGAGTCCGGGTGCTGCACCGGCCTGCAGTCCTGACCTCTGGCCAGCTGAGAACATCTGGACCATCAGGAACCCAAAAACAGGACAAAGCAGCCCCAGGACTGCTGAGCACCTCTATCAGACAGGAATGGGACAGCATTCCCAAAAGTCCAGCAGCTGGTTCTTCAGATCCAGATGTTTACGGACTGTTGTTAGAAGAATGCTGCACAGCCCTGTCCCCGCTTCATGCTGCTGCCCTCACATTGAGCAAAGATGAGCTCATATTTTCCTTAAAGGGTTCATTTCCTCAGGTTAAACAGCTGATATGTGTTCTGCTCTCAGTAAAATGTGCATTTATCACATCTGCAAATCGTCCTGCAGCGTCCCAGCTTCAGGAAGTTTGTATCAGAGGTTTCAGTGGCCGTTCTCTTCCAATCAGCTCATTTGACTCATGAGTCTCATTTTAGTTCAGGTCTGATAGAAATGTTTCTGTTGTATTTAGTTGAGCAGGTAAAATGTTCTGTGATAGATGATCAGAAAATGCTGACGTTACCTGTAACAGCAGAAAAGCTCCTGTGTTTCTATTCATGTGGCACAGCGGAGCCAAATATGGGAACGGGCTGCTTTGATATGAACTTACACCACCTTCGATTCTAATAACTGGCCTTTCTCTTTGATTTCTCTTGACAAAAACTCTGCTGTGTGTCTTTATTGACCTGGGCTGTTTCTACATGACCTGCTAATCACATTCTGTGACTAAGCAGGAGTGGCCACAGGGGGGCGTGTCCCATTTTGACCTCAGGACTTCCAGGTCATACTCGGCACAGGTGTTCCTGTATACTATGCCCGCCACTTGGTTATGGTGTTCCATGTATGCCCTGCCTGCTAGCATCTTGCACCCTGCTATGTGCTGGATTGTCTCAGGGGCATCTCTGCACCTGGGGTCTTACCTGGTGTGGTAGACCCCAGCCTCCATGGTAACCCTCCATGCATGGTAAGGAGCTTTCTTGCCTTGATGTCAGAGGCTTCTGTCTCCTCCTTTGGCCAGCTTATTATCCCAGCAGGGTACCTGATGATTGGCAGGGCGAAGGTGTTGATTGCCCGGATCTTGTTCTTCCCATTCCTCTGACTCCTCAGGACTTCCCTCGCGGCCTCTTCATGGTTCCATTTGCCTGTCGGATTCCAAGGCACGAACAGACACGGACAATATTGTTGGTACCCTTCTGTTAAAGGAGGAAAACCCCACAGTGGTCACTGAAATAATATTAAAAGTAATAATAAATAAAAATGTACTAAAAATGAAAATCAGAGATTACTTTTGAATTGTGGTTCAACAGAATTATTTAAAAACAAACTAATGAATCTGGCCTGGACAAAAATGATGGCACCCTTAACTTAATATTTTGTTCCACAACCTTTTGATTTGAACCTTTTGAAGTGATGTGTGTAACTGTCAGTGAGACTCTGCACCTGTCCACAGGTGTGTTTTGGTCCACTCCTCGTGACCAAACTGATCCAGCTATCTCGGGTTTGAAGGGTTTCAGCTCCTTCCACAGATGTTCAGTAGGGTTTAGATCAGAGCTCAGGACGGTCCAGTGTTTGGTTCTGAGCCATTCCTGGGTCTTTTAGCTGAGTGTGGCTCATTATCCTGTTGGAGGACCCATGACCTGTGACTGAGCTCTGTGACACTGAGCAGCACCTTTCACTCCAGAATGCCTCGATGGTCCTGAGAATTCATTGTAGCCTCACAGACTGAAGGCACCCTGTGGCAGAGGCAGCAAAGCAGCCCCAGAACATAATTGAAAAATTTTTTGGACTCTGGTCACCATTCATATTATCCATCTCTTCAATTTGCCATCAGTTCTCTTCTTGTGGCCACATCAGGGAGGATGGACATGGTGGACCTCAAACTTCTGAATAATAACAGGAGGCGGTCTAGCAGGACAAGCACAGAGATGAGTACACTGTCAGAGGCCATAAGAAGATCAGCAAGAAGAAAACTCCCATACTATAACCAGGACCTGAGGGGATGGACGGGGACCACAGACAGTGTAGAGAGATTTGCAGAAGAGCTCGGCAGCTGGGATTCAGCCCTTCAAGATCATTTTAACAGCCTCACTCTGAGGAAGGAGTTGAATGACCTGAAGAAAGAAGTGGCTGAGATGCTGAGAAAGGGCAAATGGCAAATGGACTGGTTCTTATAGAGTGCTTTTCTACTCTACCTGAGCACTCAAAGAGCTTTATACAACATCCCTCATTCACCCACATGCATGCAAGCACTTTCTACATCTAAATGCTTTCTAACACTCACACACACAATTACACTCCAATAACACATCGGGGGTTCAGTATCTACCTTCCCTCTCTTTGTTACACTTCTCCAGGCAAACTGACATTCCAATGTCATTGAGGTAGATCCATGTGTTGTGGATCAGTGAACTGATATCTCGTTCACGCCTAGCATACAGCTTGATGTCATCCATGTACAGGAGGTGGCTGATGTTTGTTCCATTCTGTACTCTGTATCTGTAGTCAGTCTTGTTGATGATCTGGCTGAGGGGGTTCAGGCCTCTGCAGAACAGCAGTGGGGACAATTGTACAATTGGCTTAAATTTGACCTCTAGTGCTGTTTTCCACATGCCCATTGAATTCTTCATGATGGCTTTTAAAATCATATTGATCTTGTACAGTTCTAGGCATTGCAGGATCCATCTGTGTGCAGCATCGAGGCTTTCCTGCAGTAAATCCAGGCAGTACACAGGTTGGTCAGTCTGGTCTTAGAGTCTCAAGTGACTGCTCTATCTACCAGTAGCTGGTGATGTGCTCCTCTGGTGTTGCTGCCAATTGCTTTCTGGGACAAACTCATGTATTGAGCCATGTGCCTGCCTATCTTAGCCATTATGACACCTGACAGGAGCTTCGATGTTGTACTGAAGCAGGTTATTGGCTGATAGTTGGATGGGACTGGTCCCTTCTGAGGGTCGTTGAGGATCAGGACTGTCCAGCCTTTGGTCAGCCATTCTGGGTGCATCTTATCCATTAGCAGCTGGTTCATTTGTGCTGCCAGGTGCTCATGGAGTGCAGTTAGCAGGACTCAGAGGAAGGACTCAGAGGAAGGACTCAGAGGAATATGTGTAACAAAACGAGCCTTTACTGCAGCTGCTAACAAGGCAAACAAACAAGGCTGGTTACAAAACTAAGGAAAACTAACTAGGAACACAAGAAGCACAGGAAACACAGGAACAGAGCACAGCAACAATACTCCAACAAGTAACAAGGGGAAGACTGAGACAATAAATACACAGGAGGGTGATTAGGGAAGTGGATATAGCTGGAGCAGAGCAGGTGAACAGAATGACACTAAGGAGACTCAGGGAAGTAAAGCAAAACACAAAGCACACGGGGATGGGAAAATAAAAGAGGAAGTGAGAGGACACACAAACGCAGGCTGCAACATGGGGAGACAGACACAGGACTCCACACAACAGGGAGGAACACCAGGGAAAAACAGGGACAACTAAAGTCTGAAGCCACCAGGAACTCAACTAAATGTACATAAGGAAAACCATAAAAACCATAAACAAACAAAACTAATGGCAAAAGTCCATAAAACACAAAAACACCATTCAGTTCAATTCAATTCAATTTTATTTGTGTAGCACAACAAACAGTCTTACCATGTGCTTTACAGCACTAGGCTGCTGACCTAGGACCATGACTCCACCATATTTCTGACACCACCAACATGACTTCTTTAACATTGCATCACACCAGCTCCTTATTGGAGTATCATTCATAAGGACTCTTGTGATAAATTATTCCTTCAGTTTGAATCCAGTGATCGGTGCCAGAGGTGCTCAAAGCCCTCGAACTCTGAACATCCTCATCATTTCGAGTCTTTCTTTTAAACGGCTGATTGTATTCCATGATTCTTGTTGCCTGATTTGAATGGGAGAACCTTCACTTTTAAACACGTGTTTATTAATTTCAAATACTTGCAGGCCCATCTCGGTTCTGGTTGAGGTCCTGGAGATCTGTGCTGCAGCGGAGGCAGGAGTGGAACAGCAGTTTATGAAGCCTGCTGTTTTTTTTGCTGCAGCTTTTATTATGGACTCCTTCCTCCGTCTCCTCAGTGTAACTAACATCTGTCTGCTGCTCAGGGATCTTCTGCTGGGCTGCATTCATCTCACTGCTCACTGTCTGTGTCCCTGACTACCCCCCAGCATCAAACTCATCTGGACTGAATATTATTTTTAAAAAGTCAGAAAACCATAGTAGAGATGTAATAAAGTAGACAGAGGAATTATAATCTATTATATAATCATTTCATTTTCATTTGAATATAATATGCACTTCATTGAGTTTGTGTGTGCTAAATGTAATTCATCTAATTTTGACTGATTTCTTCTTTCACGTCAGAAGCCTGAGAACAGCTGGATTATGACCTGTGATCCAGCTGTCTGCATTAGCTTTAATGATGCTGCTATCGATCACTCTCAGCAGCTGCAACAGAACTGTTTAATAAGGAAAGTCGACACATTCTGTCTGATATCAAGCTGCACAAATCACCAGCCATTCATATCTCAGTAACAGACTGGTAATATCATATTCCATAATATTTGCTGGACTCATTTTGTCTTCTTATAAATGATGAACTTCCTGAAACTGAGCTTGAACTAACCTGAAGTGTTTAGAAGGGGCCGTCCCCTCAGGTGGTAATATCCACCCAGTCTGCTGTGGACAGTAGAGTTAATTATGGAGTCTGTTCTTAACACATTAACTAATGTGATGTCAGATTAAATGTATCTAGTTTTTATATGAACACCAGCCCAACAGTTTGATGGCCCAGCAGAAATGCGCTGAAGCACGACGTAAAGGTGCTCAGTGTTTATGTTTATTGAGCGCTGTGTATTAAAGGCATTCGACACACACAACATTAAAACAAAGACTTGTCTACACGCTGTTGCCAAACACATTTCTTTTTTTTTTTTTTTTTTTATTTTTTTTTTTTTTTTTTTTCAAACATCCAGAAATGTGCCAAACACATTTCTGGATGTTTGAAAATAGTTGTCATGCAGAATCAATTTTAAGCTCAGACATCAGTCCTGTTTATTTTGTAGTCAAACAATCTTGGTCATAATTTCAAACTGCAAACTCTGCTGACTGTACCACAGACTGCTCTGCACCATTACACCTTCTGCTAATGGAGACAGGTGTAAGACCTGGGGTCAACCATCCAAAGGAACAGACAAGAGAGTGCAGCAGGGTGGGGTGGGTGGAGATGAGGATCAGGGCTGATGTGTGACAGAAGGAGAGCAGCAGTAGTAGTGAGACCTGCTGTGATGGATGGTTTGAAGACGATGGCACTGACACAGAG
This sequence comes from Cichlasoma orientale, assembly GCA_034780415.1. NCBI lineage: Eukaryota > Metazoa > Chordata > Actinopteri > Cichliformes > Cichlidae > Cichlasoma > Cichlasoma orientale. Next base: position 62,446 of record JAVDPK010001236.1, read on the forward strand.
ACAGGAGGCTAAGCTGGAGGTGTTCAGTCCATCAGAGGGACAGCTCAGGCTGAGCAGCTTGGAGACAAAGGAAGAGAGAAGAGTCTGAGATGGTTTGGACATGTGCAGAGGAGGGAGGGTGGATATGCTGGACAGAGGATGGCGAAGATGGAGCTGCGGGCAGGAGGAAATGAGGAAGACATCAGAGGAGGCTCATGGATGAAGGAGGACGTGCAGAGGGTCAGTGTGACAGAGGAGGATGCTGGGATAGACTGAGAGGGAAGCAGCTGAGCTGCTGTGGTGACCCCTAAAGGGAGCAGCTGAAAGCAGAAGCAGCAGAAGGAGAATCAACCAGTCTGTGCTTGTTTTATTCAGCTGAGTGAAAATATGAAGGCAGCTCAGTTCAGTACAAAGTGACCAGAGAGGAGTGAAACAGGAAGAAATGAAATGAAACTGCAGGGCAGAAAATATGAACTGTGTGTGTGTGTGTGTGTGTGTGTGTGTGTGTGTGTGTGTGTGTGTGTGTGTGTGTGTGTGTGTGTGTG
>JAVDPK010001236.1:84558-97778 GCA_034780415.1 Cichlasoma orientale
ATCCTCTGCAGCTGCTGGGACCTCCTCCACATCTGGACACGAAGCACAAAGCAGAGTTTTTAACACGTTGCCCTGCTTTAATATTTCTCAGCTCTTTTCACTATTTATGCCATCATTTTATTTTATTTCATTTATTTTTATCTCCTAATTTTTCTGCCGTTTTATTTGAATGTTTTAATCATTTTTTAATGTTTTTAAACTCAAAATATCTTCTTCTATTATTTTAGTTTATAATTTTGACATTTGTCTGATCATAATTTTGGCTATAAAGTTCAATAAATTTGTACTTTTATCTACATAAACATAAATTAAACTAACTTCATGTCACATTTAAGGCTTTATTTTTTTCTCTCTTTTTGTTTAAATTTTAATCACATATTTTGATGTTTTTTTCATAATTTCAGTGATTATCTCATTATTCAGATATTTTGTAGAGAATTAATTTTCTAATAATTTTTTATGGGCATAAATGGGCTTCCATAGCTGATTGATTCCAATAATCAATACTGAGCGATGCTTCCGGACCTTCGTTGATTTCCTCGGAGATTTCAGAGTCGTCGGAGTATGACGTCATGCTCGCTGCGACCAGCTCTCCTTCAGAGATGTGAGACTCTTCATCATCATCCTCTTCCTCTGTTTGAGGAGCTTTGGACGAAACCTAAAAGTTTCAGAGGAAAAGAGACAGGTGAGGGCAGATGGGGACTGCAGGTCACCTTCAGGTCAATGTAGGTCAACCATAAATGAATTATTGATTATTTATTAAGAGGCTCCCTCAGTCAAACCTGGCTTTTAAATAAAGTTTTAATCCTTTGAAGCTGCTGAACAGGTGAGCAGAAAACGTCTTCACCGTCTTCTGCTCACCTGTTCAGCAGCTTCTCGTTGCTGTCCTTCAGCAGGTCTCTCTCCTGCTCCAGAAACTCATCTTTTCTTAACCTGCTCGTGGTCATCTTATAGTGCTCATTAAAAAGGATTTACAGCTGCTCACACCTCACACCAGCTAGATGCTGGGAGGATCTGAGGCCAACTTTGCCCAATGGTTGGTTTTTTGGGCAGATTTATTTGCTCAGTCCAAAACAAATCAAAAAATGGGCAACAGTTCTAAAGGATGAACTTTGAACCCCATTAGGGCTTTTAGAAAACTGCTGAGCTCAGCAGAAATTTTGGGACGAGCAAGGAGTTCAACTCTGGGCCACGACAGAAGGCAGCGTACAGGCGGCAGATCCTCCGTGCATGTGTTAGGAGTGCCGGCTCAGCTGTAGTGTACAGTGAGCAGAGTGATAGCAGAAGCTCACTGGCCTGAATGAACAGGAGCAATTCTAGCAGGCCTCAGCTCCTCCCACCACTCCTGACACACAGTATGCAGTTTGTCTCAGTGTGAAAGCAGTTTGGTTGCAAATAAACAAAAATAAGAATAATACCTGCTTTACCGGGAGATCAAGAAAATCTGGACCGCAGCTCGTCACCTGCCGAGAATGCAGATCCAGTTGGAAGGGCTTTACAGAGCGGTACAAACTCTGACCCAAAACCTGGGGCCGCAGGCTGGACGTGGTGTCTAGCTGAGTACGTGCCCGCAGGTGGGAAAAGGACGACACCTGGAGATAACGTATGGCTCTGTATAGCAAAGGTACGGCAACTTTAATTTGGACAGTTGGACTTTGAATGGGCCGCAGTGGACAGTGACTGAAGGCCGTTTGGAAATAACAAGCAGCCTGCCCCAAAACAACATCTGCACTATCAGGAACTCGGCTTCCCTAGCCGGCCTTGAGGCCGGCCATCTTCATTCTCCGGGTCAGCGTGCACCTGATGCTCCCCCCCACACCTACCCCACGTAATGCTGTCCCAGCTAAATGTGCTTATGCTTTTGCTCAGGTGGTTTTTGGACTCTGGTACTGTGCCCACATGTGAGGATAGTACGAGAAGAATGTTTTAACCTGGCTTTCCTCTTGTTGACTGTTTCCTTTTTCATGGGATTGATCATCAGTGGCGGCGCCTCACGGCAGCGGCTCCACAATATAAACGCTTCATATCTGATAGAGCTTATAGTTCAACATCACTGCAGCAGAGCTCTGCTGCTGCTTACTTGTAGTTCCCAAGTTTTCCAAAAGTAGAATGGAAGCTATCAGACCCATGTGGTGGAAAAGCAGCTCTCAGACTGGGTTTTACCCTCATGACATTTAAGCTCAGGCTTCAGGCTGTCCTGTTTGATTCAGGGTGTAGTTAGGCCTGGATCACACACAGACAGGCTGTGTTTCCTCTCCACCCTCACTCCCTGTGCCTTTCTACAAGGACTCCCAGCCCCAGTGTTTACTCATTAGTGAGCCCAGCTATGATGGATGGTTTGGAGACGGTGGCGCTGCCAGAAAGACAGGAGGCAGAGCTGGAGGCGGCAGAGCTGGAGGCGAGGCTCAGACGGTGGATATACTGGACAGAGGATGATGAAGATGGAGCTGCAGGAAGGAGGAGAAGAGGAAGACCTCGGAGGAGGTTCCTGGATGCAGTGAAGGAGGATGTGCAGAGGGAGATGAGGCAGATGATGGTGGGCCCTAAAGGGGCTGAAAAAACAAGGTTATCATTATTGTTTCATGCAGCCAGCTGTATAATTTGATATACTTAAGCCGCGTGCATGGTACAGTATAAAACATAATTTAATGGAACAGAGTGAAGCAGAGCAGAGTGGAGATCCAGACCGGGTCCTGGGGGCGCTGCATCCGTCCCAGCAGGTCTTGAAGCCAGAGCGCAATGCATTGTGGGACGTGGGCTGTTGGTGAAGTCAAGATGGCCGCGGAGCTGAGGCGAAGGAGAGAGCCTGCAGTAGGAAGGCCGTGAATGAAGTTTGTGTAGAAAAGCCCTCGTCGCACACCGCTTAGACTAAAGCATTGTGTTGTTTCAGTGCGGACAGCCTGCGAAGGAGCTACTACAGCCACACACAGCAGCAGGAGGACACACAGCTGCGATAAAGTCTCGTATGAATTCCGACGAGAAGGAGGACTGTGAGTGTGCGCCACCACAGGCCGAGACGAGCTCCGCTGGAGGGCCCGATAGGTGGGGATGCTCGGAGGACAGGGTCGGGGATGCTCGGGGGAGCGGGGAAAGCTAGCTGGCTGCTGCTGTGGCTCTTTGGATGCGGGTGCTCGCTTGTTTTAGGCGGCATATTAGAGCAGAGTTCAGGCGAGCTGTGAGGGGAGCAGGCGTGTCAGTGGGACAGTTTGAAAGCCTCGGCTCGGCAGGAGCCGGAACAAGCTAACTGTGTGCTAGCCTGCTAAGTAAGCGACAGGCACATTTGTGTGTCTTCAGCTGCTCCTCTGGAAGCACAGTGGGGTTAGCTTCAGTCTGCATTGACACACTGACACAGTCCACGCTCTGTCGGTGCACACGCACACATATGTGCGCGGATATGTGCGCAGCTGGATGCACTCACTGCGGTCCAGCCACCGAGGCTAACCCGAGTGCTTAGCTTTAAAGACAGCCGCTGTGGTGCTGCTTTGCGGGGAGGATGTTCTCTTGTTCTCCTCTAGAGAACCAGAACAGCTCCTAAAGCGGGGTGGGGGCCGGCAGCAGTCGGTGAAATGTCAGTGCATCCATCATGACCTGTGTCTGTTCTTCATTTAGAGAACAAGAGGAGCCTGAAGTAGAAAACCCAGAAGCAAGCCGAATGTAAGTGTCTCTCCTGCTGTCCTCATGTGTGCTGTTTGTGAGCAGCAGCTCGGTCTCCTGCTGTACTTCCTGCTGTACCTTCACTGATGGTGGTCATCATCATCATCTGCTCTGCTCAGAGGCTGTCACTGTTTGGATCAGTAAACTGATACTTTAGGTTCAAATCTCTGTAATTATGCATGCAGTTAAAACTTTGTTTGCTGCCGTTTACATTATCGCTTACATGTTTATAAATAACAGCGGTATGTTTGCTATATTTATTAGCGTTTTCCTTCACCTCTGGGCCCTGGCTCATACCCAGCTGGGCTGCTGCAGTGTCAGACCTTTAATAAGGTTTATGTCAGCAACAAAGTTGGAATTGTTTTCTTGCACTTTTTTCTGAAAGCTAATAATATATCTGTCGATGAATATCAGAGTACTTCATGTATCAGCGTCCACCTGATCAAAACCCAGTTCAGCTGCTGACAAACTCTTAGCGTGTCTCCGGTGGGAAAAACATTACGTCTCCCATCCTTTCATCTCCCACTCAGTGCTTTATGAGGATCACACTGGATCCACACGCTGCTTTTACCGTGTTGTGCTTTACCTCTGATCACAGGAAGCGAGCAGCTGCCAAGCATCTAATAGAGCGCTATTACCACCAGTTAACGGAGGGCTGTGGGAATGAGTCTTGCTCCAACTCATGGTGTGCCTCATCGGTCGGCTTCAGCCGCATGGATAACAATGAAGCAGCGGTCAAAGCTCTGGAGCTCTACAAAGTCAACGCCAAGCTGTGTGACCCGCACCCTTCAAAGAAAGGCACCGCTTCCACCTACCTGGAGAGCAGCACTCACAGCAACTCAGCATGCAGCAACAAGAAGATGAACCACAAAGATGTCCACTCCGTACGGGACAATTTTAAAGGTGAGTCAGACATCCAGGATTTGATGTGTCTCGCTCACATCTTCCCTTCATGTTTTTTCCCGTTAATTTCCTTTGTAATAAAGTGACCTTTGCCTCTGTGTGCAGATGTAAATTACCTGACAGAGGAGAAAGTGTATGAGATCTTGGACATCTGTGGTGAAAAGGAGGATTACTCCCCTCTCATCCGGGTAATAGGACGGGTTTTCTCCAGTGCTGAGGGACTGGTGCAGAGCTTTCGGAGGTCCAAACCACATACCAAGGAGGAGCTCAAGTCCCTTCAAGGCAAGGATGAGGACAAGGATGAAGATGAGAAGGAGGCAGCTGCATGTTCAACTACAGCTATGGAGGAGGACTCCCCCACCTCCTCATCATCATCAAGGCTAGGCGAGTGCTCGTCAGGGGAAAACGATGTCCAAAAGCTGGCCCCCGATGAGGTTTCGGTCGATATCGAAGCCGTGCGGAGGGTCTACGAGCGTCTCCTGTCGAATGATAAAATAGAAGCCGCCTTCTTGAATGCGCTGGTCTACCTCTCGCCTAATGTGGAGTGTGACCTGACATACCATAATGTGTATTCACGAGACCCAAACTACCTGAACCTTTTTGTAATAGTGATGGAAAACAGCAACCTCCACAGCCCGGAGTACCTGGAGATCGCCCTCCCACAGTTCTGCAAGGCCATGAGCAAACTCCCGCTGGCAGCTCAGGCCAAGCTGGCGCGCCTGTGGTCGCACTACAGTGCCGAGCAGATCCGGCGCATGGTGGAGACCTTCCAGCAGCTCATTACCTACAAGGTGATCAGTAACGAGTTCAACAGCCGCAACCTGGTCAACGATGATGATGCGGTGGTGGCGGCCACCAAGTGCTTGAAGATCGTCTACTATGCAAATGTGCTGGGCGGCGACCTTGACATGGAGCACAACGAGGAAGAAGATGAGGAGCCCATCCCGGAGTCCAGCGACCTCACCCTGCAGGAGCTCCTGGGTGAGGAACGGAGGAACAAAAAGGGCCCTCGAGTGGATCCGCTGGAGACGGAGTTGGGAATCCGCACCAGCGACTGCCGGAGACCTCTCATTCCCTTTGAGGAGTTTGTTAATGAGCCTCTGAACGAGGTCCTGGAGATGGACAAGGACTATACTTTCTTTAAAGTTGAAACTGAAAACAAATTCTCTTTCATGACCTGCCCCTTCATCCTGAACGCCGTCACCAAGAACCTGGGTCTGTACTACGACAACCGCATTCGCATGTACAGCGAGCGGCGAATCACTGTGCTGTACAGCTTGGTGCAGGGTCAGCAGCTCAACCCTTACCTGAGGCTCAAAGTGCGCAGAGACCACATCATTGATGATGCTCTGGTCAGGGTATGTGCGCGCAAGTTCAGTGCGTTCAGTTTATCCCGGTCATTAGTTGTTGTGTTTTGTTGTTTGTGCTGATGCATTTCTTCTTGTCCCTGCAGCTGGAAATGATAGCAATGGAAAATCCTGCAGACTTGAAGAAGCAGCTGTATGTGGAGTTTGAAGGAGAGCAAGGTGTTGATGAAGGAGGCGTTTCCAAAGAGTTCTTTCAGCTGGTGGTGGAGGAGATTTTCAACCCAGATATTGGTAAGAAAAGGTGGTGTAAATGAGCATTTCTGTTTGGACTAAAGTTCTAACCCAGCTCAGTCTAAAGTGCTGTCAGCACACAGCTGTGCTGCTGTGTGATCCGGCAGCGCTTCATCAGAGAGGCAGCCGGGAGCAGGCTCTGATAGTCTGAGGATGCACACTGAATCTGAATCCATTCAGAACATGTTGACCTGCCGCTCTGACTCAGCTGCACAGCTTCATATTCTCTGGAATTCACCGACATTTAGCCGGCGTGTCCTCTGTTTTTCCCGCTGCAGGCATGTTCACGTACGACGAGCACACCAAACTGTTTTGGTTCAACCCGTCGTCGTTTGAAAACGAGGGCCAGTACACGCTGATCGGCATCGTTCTCGGTTTGGCCATCTATAACAACTGTATCCTGGATGTCCACTTCCCTATGGTGGTCTACAGGAAATTAATGGGCAAGAAAGGAACTTTCAGGGACTTGGCTGATGCCAACCCGGTAAGCATCACTTTCTCTTGGGGAGGAAAAGCAGTTAAACTGTTAGCACACGGGGAGTGTGTAATGCTGCCTGTGCTGAACTGTTGCGTAGGTTTTATACCAGAGTCTGAAGGAGCTCCTGGAGTACGAGGGCAGCGTGGAGGACGACATGATGATCACTTTCCAGATTTCTCACACAGACCTGTTTGGGAATGCACTAATGTACGATTTAAGGGAAAATGGGGACAAGATTCCCGTCACGAATGAAAACAGAAAGGTAAGCCAAACGTGAAGCACTTTGTCCTCCCGTGTGTGTGTGTGTGTGTGTGTGTGTGTGTGTGTGTGTGTGTGTGTGTGTGTGTTTGCACTCAGCCTTCACCTGCACCAAAGCTTTTGTTGTGTTCAGTGAAAGTGGAGCAGCCACAGGATGCTGGAGGCCTGCTGATAAGATCGCTACTTTGACCTTTGACTTATCTGAACAAACTTTTTCTGCTCAGTGTAATTAGTCACGATGGCAGCGATCCATAAAATCCATGTTTTTAGTGTGGATATTTATTGTAGCGATGAGACTGTTACCAGGCAGACTTCCCAGTGGTTAGTTCACGGTCCAAGGTTAACCTAAGGCAGCAGAACACACCCAGACACAGCTGCTCAGGCGCAGCTTGCAGAGTGGGTTTGTTTGAGCCTATTAAGACATGGCAGAAGGCAGCGATGGCAGAAGGCAGCGATGGCGATTTCCAGCCTTCTGAGTCTGAAGTTTGGTCTCATTTTGGAGATCATAAGTAGACTGAGGTAGACTTGGTCAAAGGCCATCGCCCCGTCTGCAGAACATGCTGAGAGAAGCTAGCATTGCAGCCAGCACACAGCTCTGAGCTAAGTTAGCAGCTTTAGAGAAATGAGAATGTCACAGCCTGGCATGTAATGCAAACTAAATGTTCAGTGTTACTTCCTCTTACAAACCCGCTGCCTGCTGTGTGTGTGTGTGTGTGCAGATCTCTGCACCCATTAAAGATACCGTGTTCTTTTGACTCGGGGACTGAAACACTGCTGTGTGCACTGGGTCCTTCCCGTGGACTCTATTCTGTTTGTTTCTGGTGTCTGTCCCCACAGACCCATGCCTGCTGGGATTTATAGGCATTACCTGTGAATAAAGAAATCATAGCAGAAAAAGGACAGAGTAAACTAATCACAGTCTAATTAGCTTTGATTAAACTGCAGCTTTTTATTGTTCAGTAAAAAAATGCTATCATGTGATTCTGTGGTAAACTGTACCGTGGATCACGCTTACTGTAGTTTACAGGAACGTCAAAAGGAGTTCTGCTGTGCTCTGCAGCACTTCCTCATAAAGTGTTGACTACACTACCCAGCATTCATAGTTCTGCAGTACAACGTGCTGTACTTCCTCCAGTTTGCAGCTGCTAGTCGTGTATTTTGGAGCTGATCTGGTTCACGCTCCCAGAAGTGCCTTCGACGCAGGCTGCGCAGAGCGAGCGCCTCCGCTCGGAGAAGGTTTGCTTTGAAGGTTAAAGTGTGCATCAGGATGTTCACGACATGTTCTCACTGCTGTGCATTCATACAGGAGTTTGTTGCGCAGTATTCAGAGTACATTCTGAACAAAAGCGTGGAGAAGCAGTTCAAAGCATTCAGGAGAGGCTTCCACATGGTCACCAACGAGTCGCCACTGAAGTACCTGTTCAGACCGGAGGAGATCGAGCTCCTGATCTGTGGAAGCAGGGTGAGTCTTCTTCTTCTTCTAAATGCTGGGATTTCATTCAGGAGCTGATGTTCACTCATGTGTTCCTGTCACACTGTAGAACCTGGACTTCCTAGCACTTGAAGAAACAACAGAATACGACGGTGGCTATAACAGAGATTCCCGAATAATCAAGTAAGAAAGTGTTTGTGTTGATGACCCCGCTGGGCTCAGAGTATCAGCGTGATGTTCAGTGTCAGGCTGCTTATGGCTGAATGTTTGTGCTGTATATAGCAAGGTTAAAAACAGCTGATCACGTGGCGTTTGTGTATGAAGTGTGTTTACCTGGTGCGCTGTGAATCGTAGGGAGTTTTGGGAGACGTTGCACTCGTTCGGTGAGGAGCAGAAACGCCTCTTCCTGCAGTTCACCACTGGCACTGACAGAGCACCTGTGGGCGGGCTGGGCAAGCTGAAGATGATCATCGCCAAGAATGGCCCTGACACAGACAGGTGAGCTGTTTTCATCATCATGTCGTCATCATGTCTGAGTGCGCTCTCCTCCATGAAGAGCTTCAGTTCAGAGCAGGCTGCCTTCATGCTGGCCTGTTAGCCAAACGTCTGATCCAAGTAAATAAGACTGTGTGAGGATTTGAATGGTCTATAAACCATTGCTGTATTATTGTGAGCAAATGGACTGAAATAGTTCCACTATGATTTTATGCTTTAATGAAGGTGTGGCTGCTGCTGCGTGACCCCGCCCTCTGTGGTTTTATCTCACAGGTTACCGACGTCTCACACCTGCTTTAATGTGCTGCTGCTGCCCGAGTACAGCACCAAGGAGAAGCTGAGGGAGAGACTGCTGAAAGCCATCACGTATGCCAAAGGGTTTGGCATGCTCTGAACCCCCCCTGCTCCGAACGGACTCCTTCTCAGAAAGCCCATCAAACCCTGCCCTGCCCTTCCTTTACAGTGTAAGAGGTGACCAGACAGGCCAGAGCGTGTTTGAGGAAAAGCAAGTCAACAGTGAAAGAGGATAAATGGTTGTAATAAATTGCTCTAGTAGATCTGCTGCTGTGCCTGCACCATCCCACATCAGTCAGTGTAAGCACAGAGACCTCCTGAAGTACCCACTCCCACATCCACAGTGTGTGAATGTGCTGCAGCCTCCCTTCTGTGTACAGAAAGGATCATTTTCCTCATTATTTATTTGACGTTCAGATTGGTTCCTTTTCCTGCCTGTTGTGATAGCTTCCCTGTGTAAGCACAGGGAAAGGTTAATGTAGAAAAGCATAAGTAACCCTGAGCTGCTGTCCACAGGGTCCACAGAGGGTCTAGTTTTAGAGACGTCTTTACTGCTACTGTTGTATTCCCCACTGACCTCCTCTCAGCCGTCGCTCATTGTTTCCACCCAGTCGGTTTTGGTCACGGTGAGCATGTGGAGCCTCATTTGGTCCAAAATGGTGCGTAGCCTGTTCTCCTTTGTGGGCCTTCTTCCTGTCGGGGGCAGATGCAGGTCAGACTCAGAGCTGTGTAAGTGCACTTAGACATTTTCCGAATGTTTGTTTTTTGGTCACAGGTTGCCATGATTGTTTGAAGCGTTTCATTTCTTGTCTTCCTGTGTTGAGGATTCTAAATAAAAGCAGTATTTATATATCAGCGCGGGTGGAACTACAATAACATGTTGTAATCACGCTGTGGCGGATGTGCACACGGAGACCGCTCACTGAGGGCGTTCTCAGAGCTCTTCGAGTGCTGGCCCAGGTAAAGCCCCAGCATGCACTCTGTGCCGCCTGGTTTGGGTTCGGTCTTGTATAGATAGACGGCTCGCCCTGCAGAGTCTGTTCTGCAGAACCCTGGTTATCTGGAAGCTCCGCCCGTGTCTGCGGACCCCATACTGTGGCTGTGGTTACACCTGTACTCTAACTACACCTTGGCGAGGTTTTGAGTTGACGACAGCATGCTGGCTGATGGTGGGACACAGTGCTAATGTAAGTGTTCAGGGTCAGACAATCGTGGAGGCTCTATGAACTTCTGTCTTTGCTGTTGAGGCCGCGCTGCAGGAGGACAGCAGCTCTCCTTTGATCTCTCACTCATATGAAAAAAGGTTTGCGGCCTAATATCCAATCACATGATGTGAATGTCGCTTTGTTTGCACACAGAAGTGAGTAACCTAGCTGTCCTCTCCAAGCTGTCCTGTTTCTTTAAGTTGAAGGTGGACAGAGAGGCCAGGCTAGCTCCGCCCCCTGCCACCAGGCTGCTGTGCAAGCCTGGCCCTACTGTAATGCACAGGTGGGCGTGTCCTCTGTGACTGAGAGAAACAGTGGCGTGTGGACTGCTTTCAGTCTGGATCAAAGAGGTGTAACCACTGTTGATGAAGTCAGAAAGCAGAAGTAGTTTGTCTTCAGTTCTAATCAGAATATGGACTGTAATGATTTCCCTGAGAGCATAGTCGCTCTCTCTCTCATCAGGCTGCAGGTGTAAAAGACTTCAAGTAATGTCTGCATGATGTTCTTGGATCCTTTCGCTGGTTTAACTTTTTGAAGCGTCCTCGGCTTGTTTTGTTGTTTCCGGTGCTTGGTGTGAGCAGACACCGAGGCAGGCTTAACGTCAGTTTGGCCAAAGGATTTGGATCGCTCACTTGGAAGTGAAAACACTGGAAATTTGCTCCGTTTCCTGCTCTGGGAACAGTAACCGTGATAATAAGGGTGCACACTCTGACTGTGTGCTGAGCAGACAAAAGTAGCATCGAGTTTGGACTCTAGAGACGACCTGATACTGGTCAGAGGATTAAAAAATAAACATGTATATAATCTATATACATTTACAGGGAGAAAAGGATTCACTAAACCTGCACACGTTTGTTTTACTTCCAAATGAGTGCAATTTGGACAAACCGGACGTGAAGAGGGCATGTACAGCTGTGGCAATAAACGCTTGCACGTGTATGACCACGAGTCACAGCTCCTGAATGCAGCGGGCTCAGTGGTACCTCCTCATGAGATACCAGCTATGATTGTTGTTTGTGCAGAGAGCATTTCTGGCGGTGTCCTCACTCCTCCAGCTGTTCGGTTAAAGCCCAGCAGCTCCTGTGGAAACAGCAGAGCAAGCTCCTCATAACAGCCCCGTGGAAAAGGTCACAGACCGTGGAGTGCATTCCCAACTGCTGCCACAGACCGGCTTTGACATCTCCCACCCTTATCATGTGACCGGAGTTCTTTTCTTGGGTCATGTGACTAACCTGAGCCAGCCAGTCTGGTACAGCTGTTCAGATGGGGGTTGTTTGTTGTGCACTTGGGTGGTTGTTGGTTGGAGGTTGAATCTGTGGCCTCTGCTGTCTGACTGATGTACTTAGAGGACTGTGCAGATGCTGCTCTGCCTGTGAGCACCACGATGCCCACAATATGCCACTTAAACCACGGAGCTCAGACCACCGCCACACACGACCACCCCGAGCCATTTTTGTGTTCTTTTCTCCTCCTCGTGGTTTCAGCTGCACCGCGGTAGATGATGCTGGTACCTGTCACTAGTTTAGCCTTGATTGGAGTCGCAGTACTAGGAGTGCCTAAAAACACTGGACTGTGCTGGGAAGTCACTACAGCGCACAGTAGCTGTGCGCGATTACCATTGTGACACACACTGCAGTAACACTCACACAGCTGTTGTTGAGCCCAGGTCTAGATGGAGCTGTTTAACATCACTCGTACCTCCGTGTTTCAGCGCTGAAGCTGCTGCTCGCTCGGACATGTGGACGGGCTCTGGAGCCTGCTGATGGTAAAGGTTGACCTGGTCTGGGGAAGGGAGGCAGTTTCATCAATTGGTTCAATGCAACAGTTAAATTCTACAACATACAAACAGATGAAAGCTAAAAGTATTCATTGTTGTGAAAACATGCTAAATAAAGATGACTGCTTTTTTCCAACGTGCATGGCCTGTGATCCTGATTTCACTCCACAGGTTCTTTGGTACCGTGAGGGCGGAGCGCGTGCAGCTGTTGGTGGATGGCTGAGTGACTGAAGGCATTCAGGAGCATTATTTCACACGCTTGTATTTGTCAGTCGTCTAACAGAACAGCTGCTGGGATGCTCTCTAGTCTCAGATATTATGGGAGAAGAGTCAGGATCATCATAGTGAGTGAAAGAGAAGTTCATTAAGCTCCTGTTGGTGTTTAAAGGTGCAGAACATCACAGGATGTTTTGTTACTGCAGCAGCTCGGTGTCACACACTCCTGGATATGAACCAGTAGTGTGTGAGAGATGAGACGTCACACACACGTGTACCAGGTGTGTTCCCAGTATGATCACTGCACTCACTGTTAGCAGTCACACTGAGCATCATCACCATCATCAGGCCTAAAGGATGAAAGAAGTGCACCAAACAGGGAGAAGTCATATTTAATAGGCCTTCAGATAATAATGATCAGCACACACTCTGAAAGGCTGAGGGTCAAAGAGTGCATGCAGCGCCCTTCATGGTAATGAAGTTGCTCTTAATTAGACATCAGTGAGATGAACTTAGAGTTCACTGTATACACTGCCCTCCATAATTATTGTTACAGTAATTACACCACAATCTGTCAGTGTGTGACTGAAGTCCAGAGCTTCAACTACCACTGTCAAAGTCTGCAATCATGATCACAGAGTTTACAACAAGGTTACACTGATTACACTGTAGCCCAGGAAGGTCGAGTTAGCCAGAAATGAGCTAAAGAGAAGGAAAAACCATCTTTGGACAGATGAAACAAGTTAACCTGTACCAGAGCGAGCCACAGCGTACCACAGGACCTAACCTGATGGAGGCTGTGTTATGGCTGCCAGACCACCTAAAAACAAATAATATACACTGCTCAAAAAATAAAGGGAACACTTAAACAACACAATATAACTCCAAGTAAATCAAACTTCTGTGAAAT
>JAVDPK010001236.1:102437-114106 GCA_034780415.1 Cichlasoma orientale
TCCCTGTTAAATCTAGAATAGAATTTAAAATCCTTCTCCTCACATACAAGGTCTTGAATAATCAGGCCCCATCTTATTTCAAAGACCTCATAATATCTATAATACCCTATAATATCTTTATGAGAAGAGCCGGGATGGCCAGCATGAATTCATTTTGACTCACCTGTGTTTATTATTACATCAGCTGCTGAGTCTGTACTCAGTGGATCATAGCTTCTCAGTATGATGAAGAATCTTCAGATATTCAAAATTCAAATACAGTGAACCCTCGTTTATCGCGGGGATTACATTCCAAAAATAACCCGCGATAGGCAAAATCAGCGAAGTAGTCAGCTTTATTTTTTACAATTATTATACAGTACTATAGAACAAAACCAAAGATCAAAACCTATTCTAAGGCCCAAGCATTTATTTAAGAAATAAAAATAGAAATGTTTTCTTACAAATAACTGATAGTTTTCAGAAATACTGTAAAATACAAATTTTAATAATCAACCGACGAGGTTGGACACACTGTGACTCACATATTTCACAGTTCCTCTGACTGTGCGTCTTCGTGCTGACTCCGCTCCGCTGTAGTGGAGATTGACAGCCAATCAGGACGCAGAACACAATGCGCGTTCATACACTGTAAAAAAAAAAAGCATAAAATACTGCACTAAAAAAATCTGGACGCAAAAGGTGAAGCGCGATATAGCGAGGGTTCACTGTATTGTATTCCAGTCATGTACAAGGTTTTAGGCACTTCAGATGTTTAGATGCAACACATGAGCCTCTGCCATTTTCAACCATAAAAAGTCCCACCACAGATGGTGTGGACCGCCTGGAGTCTGATCTCAGTGTGAGGGACTTAGATTACACGAAGAGACAGAAGACAATGTGACGAACTGTAGCAAGTGCAAAACATTTAATGATGACATTTAACGACCTCACATTCAGCAGGTGTTCTTGGCACAGCAAAGCCACGCCCCCAGCAGGTGTTTTAGCTGATCTTAACATCCACATGTCACTCTACGAACACTGAATCAGAGTAATGACACATAGATCCTACTGTCCTTGCTTTGACCTTTACCTTGAGATCAAGGTTGCTGAAATCCAAACTCTGTGGTATAAAATTGAACATCCAACCTATCGTGTTCATAAAATGTTCAGAGAAACTTGACCTCTGACCTTATGGAAAAAATTTAATCAGGTGATCTAGGGGTCACTGGCCGTCTTCTGTGCAAATTCCGTCTGAATCAGACTGTTATTGTTAACAATCACACAAACAAACATACCAACAACAATTTTATTTTATTGATATTTCACTTATTTAAAATAACTGTAAAATTATGTAAAATTACAGATTTTTAGAGTGTACCAGCAGTGACACTGACCCAGCCAACTGATGAACTAGTCAGAAAAGATGAGGAGGGAAAATGTGAGTGTCCTCCACCTGTAACACCATTCCTGTTTGGAGGTGTCTCATTGTTGCCCCTCTAGTGCACCTGTTGGTAATTTGATGAACACTAAAGCAGCTGAAACCTGATGAACACCCCCTCTGATACTCACTGACCACATCAATATCACAGAGGTTTAATGACTGATGCTGCACTCTGATTAAAAAGGTTCTTTCTTTTGCTTTTGAGCAGTGAATATTAGCATAGCTGAAATGGCTGTGCTGAATGAAGAGGCAATAAATTAAGTGTCTGGACCTCTGGGGTGGCTCCATAGTTTAGTAGTTTACATATTCACTTGGGAAGCAAAAGGTTGCTAGTTGTGAGTCCAGCCAGAGACATCATTTTTGGGGGCTTGTGTCAGAAACGGTATCTGGTGTAAAACTCAAAATATGCAGAGTTGCCTGGTGTGACAAGGAAGCAGCCAAAAGTAGCTTTTTCGTATACGAGGTCTGATTATAATCTCACACTCTGTTTATTTATCTCCAAATGACTTAAAGATGAACTAAACTTGTTGGATTGTTCTTGTTCCGGTTTATGAAGGTTATTCCATGTAGGAAATAGTCAAAAAAGATTATTTTCTGTGTTACTGCTTTCACAGAATGAAAGGATTAATGGGAGACTTCTGCACAACCGAGAAACCGAGCAAATAGATCAGTGTTGGTTTGAAAAGCAGACACCTCACAGGTCCTGTAGCTGCAAAGCAGTCACAATGTCATTGCTGAGTTGTAAAGAAAATGCTCACATAGATGCTAATGTATTGTCCAGTTTGCTGTATTATCAGGCATGTAATAAACATGCCTGATAATAAAAAAAAAACTAGCATTAGCCAGAAAACAATCTGATTATTGCTGCATCTTTGTGAATAATGGATGGACACACTGCTAGTCTCATACCTTTGGTGTGAACAAAGAGACTGTCTGTAAAGAGGAAGCTTCCTAAGCAGTAGCGCTAGTCAAGCTCTACTCGTCTTCCCTGAGGCTTCTGACCTGGTTTGATAAATTACTCAGCCGCTGCTTGAGTTTACGCTGAGAGGATTCATATTGATTTGTCAGCTTTCGAAATTTCACTGTCATGATTTCCAAACTGCCTTCAATCTGGTCAACTTTGTTCTCTAAGTCTTTAGCATCAGTAGCAGCAAGAAGCGTCTCATCTATGAGATTATCTTTCATCAGGATGGCCCTTCCCTTCTCCTCCAGAGCATTCTTAGCATCAGGATACTCTGTCAGTGCCTCCATCAGATCGTCTTTGGACAAGGCAAAGAGATCAGAGTAGCCCACACTTCGAATATTGGCTGTCCTTCGGTTACCTGCCTTACTACCCTTGATCCCAAGGATGCTGATTTCTCCAAAATAAGCCCCATCACTTAGGACCACAAATTGGGTAATTCCATCATCTGCTACTACAGCCAGCTTTCCTTCTTTGATTATATACATTTCCCTACCAATGTCCCCTTTCTTGCAGATGTAATCTCCAGGACTGAAAACTTGAGGTTGAAGCTTCAGGACCAACTCAATAAGCAAACCAGCTTCACAGTCTTGAAAGATGCGCACTTTGCTTAAGGTTTCTAGATGTACGTTAATGGCTATCTCTGCCTTTAGCTTGTCTGGCAGATTTTTTAGCACCTGCTTCTCATCACAGGTTTTCTCCTCTGTCCACAGGTAGTCAAACCACTTCACCACCCTTGCCTCCAGGTCTTTGGTGACCTTTCGAAAATGCATGTACTGTTTGATAGAATCGATCTTGGCCTGGAACTCTACACGTGCAGCATTCATATTGGAGATCATGGCACCAACATTTCCAACAATTGTAGCAAAGATCAAAACCCCAGTAAGAAAGTCAGCTACAACAAAAAAGTATTCAACATCTCGGACTGGGGGTGGTGTCTCACCAATAGTGGTCAAGGTAAGAGTGGACCAGTAAAAGCTGTAGATGTACTGTCTGGACAGTTGAGCAAACCCAGGTTTCTTTGGGCCTGGATAGACCCAGGTGTCTGTGCCAAAACCAAGTACCTTGGAGACAGCAAAGTACAGGCAACCATTCCAGTGGATAATGATGATGATATAAAGTACAAGATTAGCAATTCGGAAGATGTTTGGAAAATTGGTTCGTGTTTCAGTCCGGTCAAAGAACTCAAAGAGACGGCTTAACCTAAAGAGACGGTTGAACCTCCATTCTGGGTTGTCGATTCCAAGAAAGAAGAAGGCAATGTCAGTAGGAATCAGTGATACGATGTCTAATTTGAACTGGGGTGTCTTCATATACTTTTCTTTCAGGACCTTTGCATCCTTAACAAGAAGTCCTTGCTCCAGAAAACCTATTAACACATATGATTATTATTATTGATAAAACTATACTCAAGATTTTAAGTAATGACAAGCTTGAAATTCAGAAGTTTCCATCAGTACCTGTCCTGGCTCTCACAAAAGTGTCAATGCAGTAGAGGGCATCTGATATGTAGTCCAAAACCATCCAGACTGTTGAATTTTGATACTGTAGTTCATTAAAACAAGCCCTATATGGAAGCAAAACCATGACTGAGACCGTTTAACAACAATAACAATAAGAGATAATATTAGATACCATGAATTCAGACCTGGCCACCAGGAATATCAGGTTGTAGAACACTGGGACAGATATTGTGAACAACCAGTAGTAGTACAGATCTGTGGCAGGGTCCATGATCCACACCTCCTTCCTAAATGAGAAAAAGTTATTTTTAATCAAAAGTATGTATTTTTTTTTCTTTTATTAAAAGAAAAGGTTGCTGATATCAGCACTGCAATTTGAGTGTTATTTTGGTATCAGTCACATAGGCCTCAAGACCAGTCTGCAACCTCCTGGCAACATCTGGGAAAAATATATATTCCCAGATTGGTTGGCGAGAGGTTTCCGGAGGCTGCTGGCTGTTGCTGCATCAAAAGCCTCCTTATGATTGCTTTGATGGGTAGCAGATTTCTGTGGTCACCAGTAGTTTGCATGGAAGATCCCAACTTGTCTGCAAACACTTGCTAACTAGCCACTGAGTGGTACTGAAACTTTGAAAAATGGAAACACACAAACTGGAAAAGAATACTGTTTGCTTTCAAAGTGAGAGTTATTCCTTACCACTGAAACCAACATGTTTCAAAAGATGCAACTTTACTTTGAAGGCAAACGCCTCTGCTTCCAGTTTTGCTGCTCTTCACAGTTTCTCAGTCACTTAGCCAGGAGGTGGTGCATATTTGCAGACAAGTCAATGTCTTCAGATTGCTAGCGACCAAAACAATCACAAAGAGGTTTTCGGTACATCACTGTTTACCTCTTTGCAACCACTCCAAGTAAATGAGTTCTTTGATTAAATCCAGTATAGCTTGGATATCTGGACACGTCTCAGAGGTAAGATGGATACTTTTACTTTTAAAAGCTTGTAACTGCTGTTACCACTTTTTGACATTCTAACTTCATATCTAAAAAATAAAGTGTTTTCAAACATAGAAATTTAATTCTGTATAATGAGTCATTTTTGTAAGTATAGTTCTAAAAAAATTTAAATTTAAAGGAACACTTAAACCACACATTGAATCCTGATCAATGAAATGTTCAAGTTAAAAATCTTTACTGACATACATTTTATAGTGGAAAATAAAATCATCAACCTTTTGAGAGCTGGATTCAAAATCACACCTGAAATCAAAATTATTCAGCAGAATAATTAAATCTTTATCAGGAAGTCTGGTTCAATAAGAGTAGATTTGATATTTGGTCATGTGTGAGCAGTCTCATGAGCTGCAGTCTTACCTTCATATTACCCATTCAACTCTGTAAACTGTTGTATGGATAAACTGTGCTCATATGTACAGAAGCTTTCCTTTAGAAAGATTTTAAAGGTTTCAAAGATATCTAATGAGTCATAATAAAATTATGACATTCAAAATATTCCTGTTTGTTGCAGCTAATAAAATAAAGTATGGTGTACTTACGGTTCTTCCTTTTTGTCATCCTTTTTATCGTCCTTTTTGTCGTTTTTCTTGTCGTCCTTTTTGTCGTCTTTCTTGTCGTCCTTTTTGTCATCCTTTTTGTCATCTTTCTTGTCATCTTTCCTGTCGTCTTTCTTGTCGTCCTTTTTGTCGTCCTTTTTGTCATCATTCTTCTCGTCCTTTCTGTCGTCTTTCTTCTCGTCCTTTTTGTCATCTTTCTTTCTGTAAATTTTCATAATCAGAGGTAGGGGATGTGACTGTTTATTCCCAAAAGTAGTTTAATTGATTATAGCTGCTGTCTTGCTGCAGCAAATGGAAATAATAAACTAAACACTCAGCAGGAGCCTGCTGTTTGGGCAGTGAGATGACTTTTAGTTGATTGACATTACACGTAAAAAGTCATTTCTGTAGTTTGGGAGTTTTACAAGAAACGCCTATCCCCTGGTGTGCTTGTCAGTGGATGCATCCCCACTTTAACCCAGGTGATCATCAGGTAAATTAGCAGCTGAATGACAGTTTTAATGGTTACTGGTAGGTGGTGATTCCTCTGTGAATTGCCATCTTATCGTGGTGGAGTGGTTTGTGTGTCCCAGTGATCCCAAGAGCTATGTTGTCTGGGGGATTTGCCCCCTGGTAGGGTCTCCCATGGCAAATTGGTCCTGGGTGAGGGGCCAGGCAAAGAGCAATTCCAACGACCCCTATGGAAGATTCACCAAGGGAACTGTTTACCCTGCCCTGGTGTTTGTTACTGGGGCCCCATAATGAACACCATGTCCGAACATAAGGATGTCCACAAGTGCACGTGTCACCAGGACACCCTAGGTCGCAGGTGATTGATTTTGTAATCGTATCACCAGATCTGCGGTTGTATCTTCTGGACACTCAGGTGTGTGTGTGGGGGGGGGGGGGGTGCTGGACAGACCTGGTGCACCTAAACGTATAGTGAGGGTGCGCTAGGAATGCCTGGCAGAGGTCCCAGTCCACGAGATCTTCAACTCACCTCCGGCAGAACTTTGACAACATTCCGAGGGAGGCTGAGGACATTGAGTCCGAATGGACCATGTTCCGCACCGCCATTGTTGAGGCTGCTGCTCAGAGTTATGGATGCAAGGCAGTTGGTGCCTGTCGTGGTGTAATCCCCAAACCAGATGGGGGTCACCAGAGGTGAAGGAAGCCATAAAGCTGAAGATTGAGTCCTATCTGGCTCGGTTAGCCTGTGGGACTCCAGAGGCAGCTGACGGGTACCGGCAGGCCAAGTGGAATGTGGCTCGGGTGGCGGCCAAAGCAAAAACTCTGGTGTGGAAAGAGTTTGGTGAGGCCATGGAAAAAGACTTTTGGATGGCCTCAAAATGATTCTTACAAACCATCAGGCGACTCAGGAGAGGTAAGCGGTGCTCTGTTCACTTGGTGTATAGTGCGGGTGGGGCACTGCTGACTTCCACTGAGTTTATAGTCGGGTGGTGGAAGGAATACTTCAAGGACCTAATTAATCCCAATGACAAGCCTTCTGTAGTGGAAGCAGATTCTGGGGACGAGGGGGATGACTCGCCCATCACTGGGGGTGAGGTCACTGAGGTGGTTAAACAACTCCTTGGTGGCAGCCAGTGCTGCCCTTTGTCACCGATTCTGTTCATATTTTTTATGGACAGAATTTCTAGGCATAGCCAGGTGGTGGAAGGCTTCCACCTTGGTGGCCTCAGAATCTCATCTCTGCTTTTTGCAGATGATGCGGCCCTGTTGGCTTCATCAGGCGGTGGCCTCCAGCTCACAGTGGAACAGTTCACAGTGTGAAGCAGCTGGCATGTGAATTAGCACCTCTAAGTCTGAGGCCATGGTCAGATGCCCGAGCCACCTCAACTGGCTCCTTTTGATGTAGAGGACCAGCAGCTCTACTTTGAGCACCTCCTGAATGGCTGCACTCCTCACCCTATCTCTAAGGGAGAGGCCAGCCACCCTTAGGAGGGAACTCATTTCTGCCACTTTTATTCGCCCCGACCTGTCTCTCAATCTCCCGCTCCCTTCTCCCGTCAATCGTGAACAAGATACTTAAACTCCTCCACCTGGGGCAGCAACTTGTCCCTGAGCCATCCTGGGCACCTCTTGGGAGAGGTATTCCGGGCATGTCCTACCAGGAGGAGGCCCCGGGGTAGACCCAGGACACGCTGGAGAGATTATATCTCTGCTGACCTGGTAATGCGCTGGGATCCCCCTGGATGAGCTGGAGGAGGTGGCTAAGGAGGAGGAGGTCTGGGCTTCTCTGCTTAGGCTGCTGCCCCCACGACCCGGCCCCAGATAAGCAGAAGAAAATGGATGGATGGATGGCAAAACAAATACAATACATACAGCTACACTTCTTTAAGCTTCCTTTTATGCTCATTGTATTTAATTAGCAAGGGAGCTGAGAGGGTACCATTCAAATCAAATCTTTCACATGCTAAATGCTTCTTGGCATTAGTCAACACAGTTCCACTGTTTGTCCCACGGTTAGTTTGTTAGGATCTGATCACTCTAAATAAAAACTGAAGTGTACCCTTCAAGTCTCTACCTGAAGGATGGCTCTATGGTGCTTCAAGAATAACCGAACATTAAAATTCTTTGATATCTCTATAACTTTATCACATACATCCTACACCTGACTTTGATGAGGAACACAGAAACACAGAAACTGAGAATTTTTGATTCTTCATTGAGATGAGAATGAAGACGTGTGAGAGCTCATCTTACCCATCATTGTTGTTGCAGTTGTTTGTGTTCTTTGCAGCTAGAGCACGTCGATCATCGCTGCAGGATGAACAAATAATTGTATGAATGTGACCGAGCAGCAGGTTAAGCTGAAGCACAACTACAACAGGCACCATGAAATCACTGTACTGCGTACACATAGTAAACACACAAAAGACAGTTCAGTGGAGGCACACACAGGATTTGCAATCATATAGGAAGCAGGAATGGGCCTTCCAAAATCCACACATCGGGCTCAGTGACTAACCCACGACTTAGCCGTTAACACATTCACTTACATATATTTTGTTCCTGGCATTACACCAGCTCTAAGCTGTAAGTTATGCAGAATTTGTTAACGTGTGCAAACTTCAGTATGTCTGTTTCAACCTTCATGCTCACTGGCCTCCAGCTGTGTACTCGGTGAAGGGCTGGGATGCAGTGGCAGGGTTAGGGGTGGGGCTCACCTGTTTCCCATGGTGCCGTCTCCTCTCTGGCCGCTGAGGCTGGACTCTGCAGGGCCAACGCTGCTTCTCCCAAAGTGCATCATCATCATCATCTGTGAGTGCCTTGAATAAGATGGGATGGGAAAAGATGGACATGCACTGAGCTGTCACAGCTGTATACACTTCCTGCAGGGAATGGAAACTCTGCTAATGTGCTTACTGGCTTCTGAAAGTGTAAGTACATGGAACACTATAAACATAAGAAAATTCATGAAGCTATTTTCCCAGACTGGAGAGCCCAGAGCCTCAGCTTCACTGCACTGTTTTTCACTGATAACTGAATAAAATATCATTTTAGCTAAAGCAGGTCCTTCCAATATTAGGTTTTCTACTCTACAACACATTTTTATTCACACATTCATACACACACTTTTTTCTATGTCCAAGAGTTTCCTGTGCATGCAGACTGGAGCAGCTGGTGATCAAACCACCAGCCTTCTGAACAGCAGATGACCCGCTGTACCTCCTGAGCCACAGCTGCCCCTGTTTTGTGTGGTTCCAGCACAGGAGTGGAGGTGGTTACATTACACCTGTTAGTGCTGAGGTCATTTCAGGGCCAAATGCATCAGAGTTGGCTCTCAGCAGGCTGTCAGCGTCAGTCATCCTGATATTAATGTTGTGATCTATTTAATCCCAGAGCATTAGTTCAGGTAGTCCTGGGTTAAGTGTGTATAATATCCTCCTTTTTATGTGTCTTATCATCAGGAGACGGCCGTCCCACACATCTATCAATGAAAATGAGATGTCTGTGGGTTCGTCTCCTGCCTTATCCGCTCTATCTGGCTGTGACGTTTCATCTAAAGCCGCTGCCACACAAATTAAAGGACAAGTCTGCTCAAATTCACCAAGGTTAATGCAATTATGAAAATATCAAACTTCAAAAATTCATAAAAAATCAGCCTCGCATAACCACAAACAACAGTCCAGACCCTCTCCAGGAGACTGGTTCCAGAGCCCAGGTGTTGACTATATCTAGCCAGTATCTCTCATCCTCACACACTAGCTCAGGCTCCTTCCCACCAGAGAGGTGACCCCTCCCGATAGCCGGGGATCGGTCCGCCGTGGGCCACCGCCCGGCACACACTGCACCCGACCCCTATGACTCCTCCTGCGGGTGGTGGGCCTGTAGGAGGGCGGCCCATATCTCTTCTTCGGGCTGCGCCACGGGCTAATGCCCGACCACCAGACGCTCTCCCTCGAGCTCCCTCCCCAGGCCTGGCTCCAGGGTGGGGCCCCGGTAGCCCTATCCCGGGCGGGGTAAACAGTTCCCTTGGTGTGTCTTCCACAGGGGGTCGCTGTCACTCAGGACCAATTTGCATTTAAAGTTGACATGAAATTCTCAACACATGATTCTTGCCCACCTGCTCTACATGTGAGTTTCATTGCAAAACTCTGCAGGAGTCCTGAGAAATTAAAGGACCATTTTGCTCTTCATTGTTATTCTGCTATAATAACATCATATTTAAAAAAAAAAAAAAAGCATTAAAAATTCAGCCTCGACAGGTGATATGGAATTCTCCATGGATTCCTCTTCTGGCTCACCCACCAAAAAGAAGATAGAAAGAAATGTAGAACACAGCAACACTGATGAGCTGTGGAGAGGAATCAACAACATCTCTGGATACAATGAAGAGAAACCTCAGACCCTCTCAGTCAGTTCAATAGATCCGACTCTGAGCTCACACCAACTTAAACCGCTGCTCTTCAGTCTTCTTCTGCATCACTCCTCAACATGTGGGCATCTGCACTGCTGCTCAGTCTTCATTCTCCACTACAGCTACCCCATCTCCTTCATCTCTAATGTGGCAGCTACCTCCCTGCTGGGGGGCAGCGTCAGAAACAAGGATCAAGGAGACTGGACACGCTAGTGAGGAAGGCTGGCTCTGTAACTGGAGCCAGAAGGGACACGCTGGGACCCAGGCAGCTTTGGATCAATATAAAACTGCATTTTGTATGTATTTGAGTTATCTTTGTTTATAATGTGTTTGAGGATCTAAAGCATGAAAGTGTGACAAATATGCAATATTCTGTTATAAACAGAAACGTTAACAAAGTGCATGTTTGCTTTTGACCACGTCCAGCTGGTCTCTGTATCCTATATTATGGAAACAAAAATTAAAATCATCACATTACTTGTGTTACTAACTCTAAGCAAAATTAGCTAAATCTCTTCAATAACAGTAATATTGTAAAAGGAATATATATGATTTATGAACATTACAGCAGTTTGACATGAACCTCTGCACACATGTGGAGGCAGAAGAGAAATTTGCTCAGAGTTTTGGTATGATGTTATTATATTATATTCATCTTTAGCCATTTGAACAGAATTGTCCTTTATTTTCTTGGATTATTGCAGCAGTTTGACGTGAACCTCTGCAGACCTGTGGAGGGAGCGAGCCAGAAGCAGAATGTGTGAAGAACTTCATGTCAACTTCAAATGCTGATTTTTTTAAAATGAATTTTTTAAATATGTTTTTCATAATTGCATTAACCTTGGTGAATTTGAGGAGACTTGTCCTTTAATTTCTGTGGCATCCTTCAGCAGCTTTAGAGTGGATGAGGCAGAAGGTGGAGCCACAGACAATGTTATGTCAGGTAATGTGTTTTAATGATTTTTAAATATCGTATCAGCGTCCTGGATTGACTTTATAGGTTCAGAACCGTCAGTATAATTACAGCTGTACAGTCCTATAACTTAATTTTCTGCGTCCATACTAACTGCATTTATAATGAAAATCAGCAGAAAAGCAGAGCAGGTCATGATGAAGAAGATGATTATCAGCTAAATTCACACAAAGGAACACATCTTGATGGAGAAAAAAATCTGCTGGAGCTTTATTTCTCTCACTTTTGCCAAAATAACACACACACACCCCAACTTTGTCTTAAAATACACAATATGATACAGTAGGACATATAGTAATCCACAGGCTAGCAGGAGCAAACAACTGTAAAGTGAGACACTGTTAAAACACACAGCTGACAACAACACGACAAAGCAGGTATACCAAGGTAACAAGACAAGAGGAGGAGGGAGGAAAGGA
>JAVDPK010001236.1:127782-142709 GCA_034780415.1 Cichlasoma orientale
GTGAGCGACAGCTACGGCTTAAAGGCAGGATCTGTTCTGGAGCGGAGCCCGGCTCCACCCGAGACACTTACAGCCCCCAGGAGGCCGACCACACAGTATCACACACAATACTGACAGTTTCATGCTCAACTAAAGAGAGTAATCAGCTCTAATGCTGGAAACAAACACACAGTTACACATGATAGGGCAGCAGAAACTCTGCAGCACACACACACACACACACACACACACACACACACACACACACGAGACAAAGAGCAGAACATCTGAAGAAGATGACGCATGCAGGAGCTAAGTGAGGAGGAAGCAGCACCTGCTCCAGAGGACCTCCTCCTGCACGTGTGAGCACTGCAGCTGTCCCTTCATGTAGGCCTGAGCATCATGGAAGAAGGTGGAGATGGTTCCCAGGGCGGCGCGAGCCTCCAGCATGCTGCTGTCGCTGTAGTCGATGGCTGTGGGGACATCAGAAGGCTGGTTTTTACCATTACAGCTGTGTGACTGTCATTGGACCTTTCTGTACTGCTCTGATGAATGTGTCTATATTAGTTTATTATTATCACACACACGAATATCCTGATCAAAGTGGGCAAAGGGTGGCAATCAAACAGACCAACAAGAAGCAGCATGTGATGATCTCTCTCACCTGATCTGTATTTGCTCAAAAGACAAAACATCCGGAATTCATTGGCTGAATACGACTGCAGAAAATCCTGATGGGCGACAAACACAACGATTTCCACCCACATCCACTGAAGGGAAATATCAGGTAAGTGTGAGGGCACAATGATCACTGTACCTTGATGGAGATGTAGTTCTTTAAAGATTTAGACATTTTCTCAGCACTGCCTTTTAGGTGTAAGTGCCCTAAAAACAACAAGAAGCAGCCAGGTGAGCTTAAAGCAGGTGAGCTTAAAGCAGGTGAGCTTAAAGCAGGTGAGCTTAAAGCAGGTGAGCTTAAAGCACACCCACGTCACAGACTGTGCAGAGTGGCTCTCACTGACTCAAACACTGAAACAGGACCTGCAACAGTTAAAGAAAGCCCTGCAGCCTCTGCAGGGAGACGGGCCCGAGCTCCAGGAGGGAAGTTCAGCAATGAAAGTCGTGAGAGCGAAGACTGGAGAACCTAAACTATAACGTATCCACCCATCACAACACACACCTGTGCAGTAGCTGCATGAAGCAGGGACTCAGCTCACCTCATGTGCTGCTTGTTTTTAGGTTCCTTGTTGTGTTACCTGAGTGGAGGAAGTAGTTTGCCCACTGGCCACACTGATGATAAGCTTCACTCTGAGCCATCTCATTCTCATGGTGAGGAAAGGCCAGGTCAATGCCTCCAGAGTGAATATCCAACTGGCTCCCGAACACACAGCTGGAACCACACACACACACACACACACACACACACACGTTAAACTGTCAGGGATGTGTTTGCTGCCAGGCTTTCATTTTAGGAATTATGGAAAAATTAAATACTGCATTCCAACGTGACTAAAGAAGGAAAAGCAGTTCCACTGCAGTGAATCAGCATTCCTGCAGTCTCAGCTGCAGATTGGTGACGCTGATCAAACGTCTGAGCAGTGGATAAAACCTCTCCTGTCCTCAGCAAATCACAGCATGAACCCTGAGATCTTTGCCACGGCTCAGTCTTTGATTTACTCCTGCAGCTCTGGGACTTCCTGAAGAGTCCCGCTGCTGTGGCCTGCTCAGGAATCAGACTTTAAACCTAGTGAACACTTTGGAATTAGCAGGACTGCTGCACTCATTATTCATGCTCATTCTAACTTTATTTAACCAGGAAGGTCCCATTGAGATTAAAAATCTCTTTTTCAAGGGAGTCCTGGTCCAGATAGGCAGCAGCAAAATACAAATAAAACACTGTTGCCAAAAATGACATGGTCTCCAAACTGAGGTCAGAACTGCTGCTAGTCTCCACACCAGCAGCACCGTGTTCAGTCCTGAGAGAGGTCAGAAAGCACGGATGGTAACAGGAGAACAGCTTCCTCCATCAGGTGCTGCTAAAGGCACGTCCAAAGTTCACAAAGAACCACCTGGATTTTCCACGAAACGTCTGAAATAAGGTTCTGAGACAGGAACGAAGGTTCTGGGCAAAGATGAACACAGTGATGAAGACTGAAACCTCATCCCAGCAGGGAATCACGATGGAAGCTGGGCCACATTATCCAGAGGGCCTTCTGGGCACGTGCACGGGGCCCTGTGCACGGGGCGCAAGAAGTAAATGGAAAATCTTACATCCTGAAACCACATTTGATCAAAATGCATATTTGATCAGAACAGAACGGTAGAGGGTCAGCGCCCCGTGGCTCGGGGACAGAAAACTGTACTGAGGGTTTTTATAGTTGGGACAAAGTCAGGTATGAGTATCAGAAACATGAATTCTTGGAAATCCCCAAGCATTCATGCACATACAGATTATGAATGAATAAAGCAGACGGCCAAACCTGGCGATGGTAGAACACTCAATATGCCAGCCGGGCCTGCCTCTGCCCCAGGGCGAGTCCCAGGACGGTTCCTGAGGTTTGGACGGCTTCCACAGAGCGAAGTCCCTCGGGTCCCGTTTGTTTGAGGAGCCTGAGGAGGCGCAGTGTTTGCTGTCAGGAACATCTACCACAGGACCTCCAGCAGAGCTCTGACACCAATGTAACTGCACAGGTTAAAACTGGGACGGCGACAGACGGGTCGTCACCTATTTAAAAGACCGAGCTCTTTGTCCCCCTTTACTCCTCCTCTCTAACACACACACACACTTACCAGGCTCTGCCTGAGAACCCACGGCTCCCACAAACCTGCCGTAGCGGGAACCAATGGACTGGATGTCAAAGTAGACGTCACCTGCAACCAGAGCAGTTCACAGACGGCACCTCAGACACTGCGGGCGGGGATGCAACCCTCATTTCACAAGACAGCAACAATGTGAGTGCGATTTACCTTCGCTGGTGGCGTAAGCATGGCCGTTTGTGATGATCCTCTGGATGAAGGCAACGATATGGTGCACGTTCTCCGTGACTCTTAAATACACCGCAGGAGGAATCACCTCAAAGACAATGGCAGCATATGAAGACGTGTTTATAGGTGAGCACAAACACAGCAGCCACTTGAGGTGCTGGCATGAGCAGAACTTTATGAAAGCATTACGTGACAAGAGGCCGGGTCCTGCAACAAGCTGCTGAACTCAGCACACCACAGCAGTTCTTTCCCACTGTGGAGCTCAGCCTCCACTGATTCAGTGCTGAAGCAGAGGATCAGCTGCTTCTGAGCTGGGAGGAAACCTCTGATTTTCCATGGGATACCTGTAAGCTCACCTTTAATGCCAGCATGTCCCTCTTGAACTCCTCCTCGTACAGAGCCGCGATGGCTGCTGGGGACACCTTCTCCTGTTGAGAACAGGGAACAGCGTGATTTGAGCAGAGGGCAGCACCTGAGCACCTGAGGCTTCACCTCCAGGCTCTAGCTTTACCTCCAGGCTCCTCCGGATGATTTTGTCGTCGATGTCCGTGATGACCATGGCGTGGATGACGGTGATGCCGAACAGCCTGGACAGGACCCTCTGCAGGATGTCAAACCTCACATAGGAGCTGCAAGAAACACACAATACACACGCTGTTCGGTCTGTACGCGACACACACACACACACACACACACACACATACACACACACACAGGTGCAGCTTCCATGGTTACCTTGCATGGCCCAGGTGAGCGTGGTCGTACACGGTGGGTCCGCAGCTGTACCTGAGAGACATCAGCATGTTATTAGGCAGCCGTGATGATGATGATAATAATAATAATGATGATGATGATGACGCACCAGGTCGCCACTCCCTCCCGGGCCACGATGAGGGGCTCTATCTGTTTGCTCAGGCTGTTGAAAGTCTTTAAGCCCGTATCAAAGCCGTGCGGCTTCACCCACGGCTCCCCCGAGCCCACGCAGCTGGATCCGTGGGATCTGGCTGTGTTTGGCGGCGAAAGCCCACGGACGCCCTCTGCTCTCCGGATCACCCACCTGACCGGCTGTCTCCACATGGTTCAGCCCAGCAGCCTGCGGGATCACGGGCTGCGCGTCATCGACGCTTTAACCTTTATGTATATTTATATTCTCCTTCCGGTGTAAATACACACACGCGTGACATCAAATGAAACTGTTTCTGACACAGACCACCGTGTTCACGCACACTTAAGCCACCTTCGCACTTCTCGCGAGAGTCCGATAGCGGAAGTTTTCAGGCAAATCATGTGACTGGATGTTGCTGGCGCCCTGTGTGAGCAGCTATGTCCCAATAAGCCCACCTTTGACAGCAAGGTTGAAGAAGAAGCTCGCGCGTTATCCACGAGGACCCGTGGGAGATGCAGAACGTCATAAACACGGTGAAGGGGACGGCCCTCGGGGTGGCGGAGCTGTTCACCCCGGTGCTAAAGGTAGCTCGCGTCTCACAGCTAGCTCGTTGATAGGTGTAGCTGCCGTAAACACACGGACGGTCCGCCCGACACATTTTCACATCTGTGCACATTTAAAGTGGCGCTGTTTGTGTTCGCAGCGCGGCCGCTAACAGCTTTCGCTTTATTCTTAATGACAGGAGTCTAAGTTCAAGGAGACGGGGGTCCTCACACCGGAGGAGGTGAGAGCCGCGCACACTCACACTCTCATCTGTCTCTGACCTGCGCTCACCTGCTGCTCTGTCTGTGTTTCAGTTTGTAGCAGCCGGAGATCACCTGGTTCATCACTGCCCTACCTGGAAATGGT
The DNA here is from genome assembly GCA_034780415.1 of Cichlasoma orientale. NCBI lineage: Eukaryota > Metazoa > Chordata > Actinopteri > Cichliformes > Cichlidae > Cichlasoma > Cichlasoma orientale. Next base: position 132,542 of record JAVDPK010001236.1, read on the forward strand.
GAGTGGCTCGGCTTTGTCATATTCGGCCATGTGAGGGGTTAAGGTTCAGAACAGACCGTAGATCAGTTTAAAATAGTGCAGAGTCAGCACTGCTTATCATTGTGTGGTTATTGGTAGCAGCGCAGTTTGTTGTGTTTGTGCGTGTGTAGCGCAGACTGTAAGACTGAACCCCGATCAGATCTCACTGTCGCAGCCTTCCTGTCCCTGCAGTTATTTGGCTGTGAGTCCAGTTCTCTCATCATCTGCAGGTTGTCTCCGCCAGGTTGTCTCCTCTAAAACGGTCCAACCTTCTAATATTTTGCCCCGTTTGTTTAGTCAGGAGCTGCTGCCCCAGCCCTCTGACCCAGGATCATCTCAGGATCATATTCTGTGGTATATGGTTATTGCAGGTTCGGTAATGACTGATCACAGTGGACAGTTACAGGCCTGTTAAAGAAATGTACATTTGTAGCTCTTCCCTATTAAATACAAATCACCTGTACATCCTTTGTCCAGCACATGATATGGACCAACGTTTTCTGCACTGCAGCTGCGTTCAATTAAAAATCTGTCCTGTAATATTCAGATCCAGTAACATCTGCACCCCTGCACGTGCATTAGCTGTTTCAGAGTCACGATGAGCACGCAGTGGCATTCGGGGCACATCCATCAGTTCCCAGGTTTGCTGCCAGCCATCACAGGGCCAGAGGCGGGGTACACCCTGTGCAGGTATTCAGTGCACCGCGGGGCTAACACAGAGAGACAGATGGCCGCTCATGGTCACCTTCACACCAGAGCGCAGCTTCAAATCACTAGTTAACCCAACATTGATGTGGTGCATTGTGGGAGGAAGCCGGAGTAGCTGGAAAGAGCCCACGCAGTCACGGGGAGAACATGCAGACTCCACACAGAGGGAATCCGGCCGGCAGGCTCAAAGCTTGATGCGAGGCGACCGTGCTAACCACTGCCCCACCGTGTCGCCCAGCATTCAGCACGCTCAGGTTTTTATTATGAGGGCTGCTGATGCTGGCTGTGGTGACGGCGTGCACGCGTCCTTCACTCTTTTCCTGCTTGGATTTCACACCATATCGCAATCAGCTGGCGTGATGCAACCTGGAGAAACCGAGCTTACGCCACCGTCACATACTGAAACCTGAGCTCAGGGAACTGTTCTTCATGCTTTGCATGCAGCACAAATGTTTATTCTTTTTAAAAAGTGACATCATTGCTCCAAAGCACACCCTGATTCTGCACTGGTTGCAAAACACCAGACATGATGAGGAGGGGCGTGACCGTGAAGCCGCACAATCATTGGCTAATTTCCCTTTAATTCATGTATTTACACGGCACCAAATCGAGGCACATTTTATTGTAAGACCCTGCAATAATGACTTGTGACTGACAGCTCGTTAGCCAATGAGTGTGCACTTTCATACCACAGATAATCGTCCGTTTTTATTGAGTATGACCTGAACCCTGTGGCAGCGGTCTCAGTGTACAACATGTCTGTGCCTTTCTCCCATCAGGGCCACCGGAGAGGAAGCAAAGGTGAAGCCATATTTGCCTCAGGACAAACAGTTCCTCCTGACACGCAACGGTAAGAGGAAGGCTCACCAGTTCAGTCAGCAGGTTTCTGTTATTGCTGCTTCCATATTTAGAGAGGCCGCTGAGATAGAAACCGTCTCCAAAGGCAGACATTATCTTGGAGATAATGAGATGATGACACATTAAAGCTGAACTAAACTGAGAATTGTCGCAGTGCTTTGGTTGAACGGTTTCATAAATTACAGACTTGTTTGGGGGAAGCTGCCGTCGTTGCAGCTGTGACATCTCTGCCTGCCTTCATTTTGTGCCTAAACTCAGCACTGTGTGTGTCTGTGGCCCTGCAGTTCCCTGTTACAAGCGCTGTAAGCAGATGGAGTATTCGGATGAGCTGGAAGCCATCATAGAGGAGGACGACGGAGACGGGGGCTGGGTGGACACCTACCACAACACAGGTTGGACACCCGCGCGCAGCGTTCAGTGTCAGAGACCTGATCTGCTCGTACTGACGAGATCACAGCTGAAACTGTGGAGAACACTTTGTTAATCATGTTTCCTGATGAGAGGAGATGGCGTGTGTAACGATCCTCTGAATGTGTGTTGCAGGAGTGTTAGGAGTCACAGACGCTGTGCAGGAAATCTCACTGGACAATAATAAGGTACCTTTGATTTTAGTGCTGATTTTTAATACTTCGGCCATCATCCTGGAAACCAGATGTGACGAGCGAGGGGCGGGTCTGACTGTGCAAGCGCACACACACACACACACCTTTGTCCAGCTGATTGGAGAACAGCTCACAGACCTCTGCTTGGTCAGTGCTCCTTTGCCATTAGCACACAGCCAGGAAGCAGCGCCCGGTTTGAGAGCGCTGTCCTCGGCCTGAAGCTCTGTGCGTGCCCGCTCGGGTTGGTGGGTGTGCGGTGTGGGGCTGGTTGTAGATGTTTGGAGTGTGGTTATAATCTGAATTCCTTTCAGGACAAGAACATGAACGCCACGTCTGCAGCGTGTTGTGAGGATGAGGATGAGGATGAAGATGGAGAAGCGGCAGATATGGAAGGTATTCATATGTCACTCGTTTTCTTTCCTTGTTTTTGGGATTGCTCCCAGCTCCCCTCCTCACACTCTGCTGCTTTTTCAGAATATGAGGAAAGCGGCCTGTTGGAAACAGACGAGGTACGCTCAGAGTGCTGCCGTCCTCCTTTATGCTGCCCGTCATCAGTCCAGCATCCACCTGACTCTCGTTTCCTGTCTCTAGGCAACCCTGGACACCAGCAAAATAGCAGAAAGTAAAGCCAAAGCAGAGCCTGGGAGTGAAGATGCCATCCTGCAGACCAGAACATACGACCTGTACATCACATATGACAAATACTACCAGACCCCTCGACTCTGGCTGTTTGGATACAATGAAGTATGAACCTGTGTGTTGTACAGCAGCGTGAGCATGAATCTGTGCAGCAGAGAGACGTGCTCAGAGCTGATGCCATCGAATGTTGCTTTGTGTCCAGGACCGGCAGCCGCTCACTGTGGAACAGATGTATGAGGACATCAGCCAGGACCACGTGAAGAAGACGGTCACCATCGAGAACCACCCCCACCTGCCTCCACCTGCCATGTGCTCGGTCCATCCGTGCAGGTGAGAGAGACGACTGAGTGAGCCTGATCAGATACACACTCGTGTCTGTGTGGTGCTGCGTGTATTAGTGTAACTAGTAGTTTGATCTCTGGTTAGAGCTCAGGCTTTGTGTTGAAACGTGGAAAGATGTGATCTGATATATAATAGCTGAGCCAGGACCCAGTTAATGTGCAGCATGCCCCGCACCACTGCTGCTCTCACCTATGACCTATGGACCTCAGACTTGAGCAGAGACCAAAGATTAAGTTTGGTTGAGGGGCAGTGAACAGATGGCATCCTCCTGCAGGCTCCTGCATCCTCCTGCAGGCTCCTGCATCCTCCTGCAGGAGCATGCAGGAGCCTGCAGGAGCATGCTGGCTGTGATTTTGTGAATTTGTCTCCCAGGGTCAAACATTTAGCCTCTGCATGCCCGCTCACAGCACCTCGTAAATGCATCACACCGACACACCTGCTGCTCGACGCCTGTCCTACTCTGCAGCTTCTTCTCCCCCAGTGTGTAATTAAAGCTGAAGGCTCGCTGTTGTGGTACACTGAGGGAGATCCCGCACAAGGCACTTGCAAGTGGATCAGAGTGGATCTAGTTCAGGCTGAAGGGATGAATCTGGTCACCTCCCTGATGATACTGTGTGCTGGTAGAAATGAGCCGGAGTGCGGCATGTTTAGAAGCAGCACACTGATATGCTGCATGTTCTCACATATCACTGATGGGCTGTTTTCACTGCTAAAGCTGCTGAATCAAATGATCACATGACAGTGGAGCTGTGCTATATATCGACCTATTCTCAGCCCTACACATCTGCAGCTTCACAGCACTGAGATAACGGAGCCAGTGGTCTTGTGTGTATAATGATGTGTGTCACTGACCTTTGAACCTGTACTAATGTGACCTTTGCTTTCAGACATGCTGAAGTGATGAAGAAGATCATTGAGACTGTGGCAGAAGGGGGAGGAGAGCTGGGAGTGCACATGTATCCTTTCATGGTCATGAAGTGGCATCATTACATCACACAGTGGGGGGGGGGGGGGTTGCTCTGAATGATGAAGTAGGAGGAGTTAAGAAAAAGGAAATGCCCATCCTCCGTTTTCCTTAACTGTCACTTTCAGGTATCTCCTGATTTTCCTCAAGTTTGTGCAGGCTGTCATTCCCACGATAGAGTACGACTACACGAGACACTTTACCATGTAGCTGCATCAGCTCCGCTCTGCTAACACGTGCACGTGGGAAACACCAGAGGTTATGTGTGCTCTGAATACATCTGGTTTGTGGAGTGTTTGTGTTACTGACATGCTTTGTGTGGAAGTGTCGAGGAATGTGAAGGATTTTTGGGAACATGCTCGTTTTCCGCTCCGCCCGGATAAACTAGGTAGAAAGCTGACCATCATGTGTGCCGTCTGTTAAACAGCAGCTCCCGTCACACTCACAGCTGACCTGCTTTATTTTGCAGGCCTGGCCCGTCACAGGGCTCCAGTCTCTGTGATTAGTAATAAAACCACATCGTCTAAAACAGCCGTGAACCCGACGGCGGCGTTAATAGAAGCTCGGGGGTCTCGGGCTCACATCCTTCAGTGCAGCGGCTCCCTCCTCTCTGCAGGAGTCGGGGCTGAGCCTGCTCTGTTTTAAAGCTGAATGTGCCCCTTCATTTCCCCCTCCCTCGTGTGTGGGGCTTACATGCTTTTGTGTCTGACTTCAGGTGTGCGCGCTTTTCTAATGCACGTGTCAGAATCTGGAGAATTTGCTTTCAGGCTTAAGTTCACGTGCCTCTAAGAACCTCCACGGGACACCATTCAAACTCAGCTGAACTCCTTCACAGTCCTGAACGCTGCGCTGACGATGCAGTTTAACAGTAAGGCCTTCAGCAAGGTTCTTCTGAACTGCTGGGCTCATTACAGTAACAGTACCTGACTATACAAAGCATCTGCTTCAGTGATCCGTGCTCTGCTTGCCTTGCTTGTTGCTTGGATAAAATATTCTTTGTACCTGTGCCTGCTGGTCCAGTCTTCTAATTTAAATTGCTTGGTGGTAAGGCTTCACCATTTCTAAAAGATGTACATTTATCAATAAAGACTTTCCCAAATATTGCAAGCAGAATGCTTTTTATGGATGTATTTATTTGTGCTGTGCAGGGGCGGTGGGGTCTGAAATAAACCAATGTTCTGCTGAAATACAGCTGCTTCATTATGCAGGCGGGGGCAGATTACAGGTGAAGGGGACATAAACTCTTAGTAATGCGCTCTGAGGCCACCGGAGCAGCTGTCTGCGGCAGGGGTGGAACAGCATGATGATGATGATGATGATGATGATGATGATGGGGGGCACTGATCAAAGCCTCCAGATGTGTTCAGTCAGATTTCACTGAGTGCAAAAGTCATACAAGCTGTATTTTTAATAGACTAACTGTGCAGGGAGCCCTGGTGCCCTTTAGCTGCACGGATTTGCATTCCCACCTGGAAAACTGACAGGTGATCCCAGCTTTGCATTGTTTGCGTGACCCTTCCTCCAACCACAAGCCCTCACCTGTCTGTAAAGGCTACGTTCATATAAACTACTCTTATTAATACTCTGCTGTTTTATACTATTTGTAATGGTCGGTGGGAACATATCGAATACCATCGTTATCACTCTGTCAGTCCTTTCTTTCTAAAGCTGCTGCTCCACGTTCAGCCGGGTGGGGGCAGTAGCGCGCCTGAAAGGTGCCTGTAGAAGCCGCTATAAAGGCGCCGGCGAAGAAGAAGCAGCAGCAGCAGCATAAGAAGCAGAAGAAGAAGCAGCAGCCGGTCAAAGAGAAGATCAAGGAGAAGACGCGTGTAGGCCATGCTCGGCGAACATGGCTCCGTTTTACCCCACGCTGCTGCTCTGTGTGTACGGCTTCTTTACAAGCCTCCGGCCATCCGAGCCTTTCCTCACCGCCTTCCTGATGGGCCCCGAGAAGAACCTGACGGAGACGCAGGTGAGTTAGCCGCTGCTGTTACCGACGACCGGGCACGGGTGTGCGTCACAGGTGTATGAATGTCATCACGTGCGTTTGTTCTGAGTGGCGCTCACCTGTTTCTGGTAGCGTGGAGTGAATCAGGCAGGTAAACTCTGAGAGGGCTGACAGAAGCTGTCAAACGAGACCCCTGACCCCTGACCTCTGACCTTGGAGAACCTGAACACCCCAGAAATGGACTTTGCGTTTGCATTGCGTCATGTTGCGCGCGCACAGACACATGATGGTAAATGCTGCTCTTCATGTTGAAATGTCGGTTGACGCAAACATCCTGTAACAGAGCCGCTCAGGAAAGCTCACTATGGCGCAACGTGGGGCTGAAATAGGCTTAAATCCACCATCATTTTAAAATAATATTAATTAATATTTCAATAAAAACATGTCAAAGGCATCAAAGCCAAATGAAAGTGCGTTAAATGAAAAGATGGTGGAGCTGGAGTCAGTCCGGGGGATGAGCGGCAGCTAAAGGACCTTGAAGGTCATCACAGCAGCTTCCTGGCCAACCTGAGACGGGGGCTGGTGGCAGCAGCTTCCATTTAGCGCTGTGCCCCCTCTGTGGACGCGTTTGTGTGATACCTGTTGTTGTGTGGTGCTGTTTTATTCTCACGCAGCAGTGACATTCTGGGGAAAACTGGAAACAACATCATCACTGTTTGAGCTCAGAGAGGCAGAATAATCCTGGTGAAAATGATGGGATTAATGGTTAATCCTCAAATAATTGCTTTAATCGAGTTCAGGTTCTCAGCCGGTCTCCACAATACAGAGCTGATCAGAAACCTCAGCTGCTCATTACAGCAGCTGTCAGTGAAGCAGCGTTCCTAGAACAAGGTGGCATCACTGAGACCAGCCCGTTCCAGATTCCTGATTCCCAACGAGCGGGAACGCTGAACGTGTTCAGCCCGTCCTGCCGGAGCGCTTTCACAATCAGTCGGGATCTGAGTGTGTTACGTTAAGAAGAAGAGCTCTGTTAATCCTCCTATTAATGCAGTCACTTATTATTGCACCAGTGCACGTGTGATGTCATCCTCTTAATGTATTTCAGGTTTTTCAGGAAGCACAAACTGAACCACTGAAAGTGGGTTAGCTTGCTGGTGCTAATGGCCGCGTGTACGATGGCGATCCGTTCTGGTATGATATGCCGGCCTGAGCGAGATATTCCGGGTTAAACATGGAAAATATCAAAAGATATAATTGTGTGACATCATTAAAACATGCAGTGATGCAGTGAAAGTGAAGTCAGAGGAGCTGAACTGTAACGGCTGTAATGACTGTTTGTTTCCACTGTGTGCAGGTCGTCAATGAAATCTATCCGATCTGGACGTATTCCTACCTGCTGCTCCTGTTCCCCATCTTCCTGGCCACTGACTTTCTCTGCTATAAGCCGGTCTTGGTGCTCCAGGCCACCAGCTTAGTGGTCACCCATATTATGCTTTGGAAGGCACGGGGCATAGTGGCCATGCAGCTGCTGGAGTTTTTCTTTGGGCTGGCCACGGCCTCAGAGGTGGCCTACTACTCCTACATCTACAGCGTGGTGGAGCCGGCACACTACCAGAGAGTGACGGGTTACTGCCGCAGCATGACCCTGTTCGGCTCAGCTGCCGGATCTCTGATCGGTCAGCTCCTGCTCTCCGTGGCCAAAGTTCAGCTGGTCCACCTGGTCATTATTACGCTGGCGTCAACCGCTGTGGCCTTTGTGCCGCCGTGGTTCCTCCCCATGCCCAAGAGGAGCTTGTTCTTCCACAAGGGTCCAGGAGCAGAGGAGGGCAGGCCCCGCTGCAGCAGCGCCGCCGGGATGGAGAAGACGGAGGATTCAGAGAGCAGAGTGCCTCTGAACAGGCCGAACACGGTGAGTGCAGCCGCCCTGGATGTGATGCTTCAGGATTCTAGAAGCTGAATCTCTTGCATTTGTCTCTGCAGCTGTCCAGGTCCTCTGCAGCAGGAGGCGGTAGCAGCGGCCTCGTGGCGGTGCTGCGGATGCTGTTTGACGACTTTGTGCAGTGCTACAGGTGTCCCACCCTGCTGGCCTGGTCGCTGTGGTGGGCTCTGGCGACCTGTGGCTACTTCCAGATCATCAACTATGCTCAGCCGCTTTGGGAGGACATTCATCCCTCCCAGGAGAATGAAATCTACAATGGCTATGTGGAGATGCTGTCCACGCTACTCGGTGAGGCTGCTGCTCTTCATTGAAATGATCTGAAAATGGACAAACTGTGATCCAGAGTCCAGCTGTGTTTGTTGCCTTCCTGGTGTGACGGTCACACAGTTGTCAGCAGTTTAGTGTAAATATGTGAGGTTAATGGTGTTGGTTGTGTGTCTGCAGGGGCTCTGGCAGCGCTGCTGGTGGGCTGCCTGCCTGTGTCCTGGGCTCTGTGGGGAGAGCTGGCTCTGTGTGCGCTCTCCTTGCTGATGGCTGCGTGCGTGTTTGTCATGGACACAGTGAGAAACATTTGGGTGTGTTACAGCTCCTACATCGTCTTCAGAGCCACTTACATGCTTCTCATCACTGTGGCCACGTGAGTACCCCGTCACCACTCTTATACCGGAGCGGGCCGAGACGGCAGCGCTTCCATGAGGAAATCTAGCAATAGCTACACATTTCAAACACGTGTGTGTGTGTGTGTGTTCTTATGGGACTGATGCTTTTGTACAGTTTGTGCAGCTGCCATTAAAGTGCAGAGCTTCAGGGTTCCCTGCAGCGTTTCTCACTGTAATCTAATGTGAGCAGTGTTTCCAGTGACGGGCTGTCCTCAGATCTGTGTGGGCTCTAAAGTTCTCATGGTTTAGACTGTCTCAAATAAGAGTTCCACAGTGAGAAGCACGCTGAGCTTAACCAGGAACGTGAGCGCAGACAAACACGAGGATCTAATGTTTCTGCCGTCAGTCGTCTCAGCCGCTCTCCGCAGGTCAGTGAGAAACGATGCAGACACTGAACGCTGTCTTCCTGCCTCCTGTGGCTCCTCAGGTATCAGATTGCAGCCAGTCTCAACATGCAGCGCTATGCGTTGGTGTTCGGGGTGAACACCTTTGTGGCTCTGCTCCTGCAGTCCCTCCTCACTCTGGTGGTGGTGGACTCCTCCGTGCTGGGCCTCGATGTCTCCACTCAGGTGAGGAAATGCAGCAGATCTCACTCACATGCTGTTTTAGCTCCTGCAGAGTAGATGTGACGGCTCCTTTCCTTCCCTCAGTTCCTCGTGTACGGTGCCTACTTTGCTGTCGTCTCTGCGATCTTCCTCCTCGCCGGGCTTTGTAAACTGGCCTCCAGGAGGCGCTCCAAACAGAAGGCTCTGCCCGGCAGTCGAGCGGAAACCGAGACGGACTCTCCACCAAGCAGCGATTCAAGCTCCAGCACATAGAACGCGATCAGAAGCAGTTAATGACATTGATTAGATTGCCTCACACTAAAGGGGAGTGGGCACAGTGGCGCCTCTGCAGCAGCACGTCACTGTCGTCATGCTGTCTGTGAGAAGGACCGTCTTTGCCAACAGGTACTTAAACGCTTGCTGCTAGGTGTTGGTGAAGAAGGTGACGAGCTCAGGAATGAGCTGATGGCCCGAATCAGGAGGACGCTGAGGTATCCATAAATGTGAGAGAGCTGCCTGACAGTTCTGTGATGGCTTGACCTTTCACCTTTATGTAGAGCCATTTGATTATGCAGCTTTAAAGCCAAGGCTTTGCTGATCGGATAGACGTGATGTAGAGCCTGTAGGAATGCTAGCTGCTCAGCACCTCTGCTGCTTTCACCTGCCAAAGTGTTCATGTCTGTGTTTCCTCCTGTAACTGCTGTGCCACTCACCTCTGCTTCTAAATGTGCTACTAAAAGGGCCGTCTGTCTCAAGCTTAGTCTTTAATGAACAGGCTCACCTGTGTGCATGGATCCGAAGATCATCTAGATCTTAGATCCAAAACAGCTCACCCAAAATAACAAATCAGATTATAAAGCATAAACACTGGAGGTGGAGCTCTGTGACTGAACACAGCGGGCCAATCAGCCGGCTTCTGCTTTAGTATTAAAGTGAAGGTCCTCCT
>JAVDPK010001236.1:146977-165616 GCA_034780415.1 Cichlasoma orientale
AGCATGACAATGACCCGAAACACACAGCCAGGGCAACTAAGGAGTGGCTCTGTAAGAAGCATTTCAAGGTCCTGGAGCGGCCCAGCCGGTCTCCAGACCTGAACCTGAAAATCTTTGGAGGGAGTTGAAACTCAGTGTTACCCTGAAACCTGAAAGACCTGGAGAAGATCTGTGTGGAGGGGTGCACAGGTCAAACGGTTACTGTGGACTAATCCAAGGGCACAGCTTAGGAAGAGGCCCATCTGGAGAGAGATGATCAGTGGAAATAATGAAGACAAATCATCAACCGTAAAACTCAAAGTTTAATTCTTTTGTTTCCTCCAGCAGAGCTGCTGCACCAGCTTTAGCTCTGAACACTGTACACATGCCGTAGGCAGCAGACCTACAGTACATCAGGGGAAAACACACATGTTGCAGTCTGTGCATCAACTGCCTCCATCCAGCTGCAGCATCACGTCAGCATGTATACACAGGTCATCACGGAAGCAGCAGCCTCAGTCCTCCACCAGTGTTTGCAGAAGGTGTCGTCAGTCGGCGCACAGCTGTGTGATCACATGATTTAGCAGCACACTCTGTGCTTATCTGGCTTAACTGTGGTTGTACGGCCTGTGTGTGTGTGTGTGTGTGTGTGTGTGTGTCAGCAGAGGCTCCAGATGGCGGTGAGCATGGCCATGATGCCATTAAGAACAGCGACCCCGTAGCCCATGTGGAAGCCGTGGTCATAAAGATCTCTAGAAGAAATCCCACATGCAGAGAGACAATATTAACGAGTGTTACCAAGCAACAAAATCCACAGTGCCGTGAGTCCTGGTGACTTTTTCACACAGGGTCAGGTGGCTTTGGATACATGTTTACCTTAATAAAACCAGAATTTTGCATTCACTCGGCTTATCTCTGTCTAACATCAACATTAGTTTGATGATGTGAAACATGCAAGTGTGAGAAATATGCACAAAGAATCAGGAGGGGGCGGGTACTTTTCCACAGCACTGTATAAGGTGTGCTCCATACAGCGGCGTGTCCCAGTGTGTTACCTGAAGTGGGCCAGTGTCAGCAGCGTTGGGAATGCCATGCCAGGCTGGTACGAGTCAAGGTAGGTGAGTGTCCACGAGAAGACGCAGCAGATGCACCCTACTACTGCTGACAGCACCAGGATGGCCCAGAAACCTACACACACACACACACACACACACACACGAACCCGGTCAGCCCCCTTCATCTGCAGCTCACAGTTGCAGCTTCCAGAGGACGTTTTGCACACAATATTGTGCAGACTGATGGAGAACATGATGCCAAAGAAAACACACATTTTAGACAGAAATGTAAATTTCTTAAGAGACAAAATGCTGCATTCAGATCCGTTATTGCTGTCTTTATGCCTGTGGTGTTCTGTGGGCTTTAAGCTTTGAAGGACCCGTGCCCGGTCCTGGAACCACTCCTGCACTGACCCAGGTTACTGTGAAACCATCATCCCTGCCTCTGCCCCGTCTGACTGCTTCCCGCTCCTCAGAGCTGGGCTGAGCAGAGCGTGCTGCTGGTTTTAGTAAAGAATGAACGGTGACTGTCAGCTGCAGCTCTGACACGTGCACACCTGTCCCTTTGTCCTGTCCGTGTATGAACAGGTATGTACTGAACATGCAGCTTCAAAAAGTCACATGACAAATGAACAGCTGATACTTACCCAGCATCCTCTCTTCACTTCCATCCTCTCCTCTCACCCTCTCTGCCCGCAGCTCTGAAACAGGCAATCATCATTACTGTAGAGAACAGTGCTCAGAACCGAGCTCAGTACCACACCGAGCTCACCCTGAGGCAGAGCACTAAATCCCCCCTCCCTCTCTGTTTGCACTGACCCCTGGGCCAGCGTTAGTTAGCCTGCAGTGAGACTGAAGACTAAAAATCACACGTTTCCATTTCTGAGCCAAATGATTTACAATGTTATTACAAAAAAACACACACACTGAGTACAGCTTGATTTTACCCCACAAAAGCTAATGAATTATTATTATCATTATTATTAGTGATTATTGTAGGGCCTTTACAGTATAAAGCACCTCCAGGTGACTGTTGTGATTTGGCCTATACTGATAAAATTTAATACAAGTCATATTTCATATGTTGCCTCCTCTCCTTGTGTGCTGCAGTGCTAATAGTCATGTCCAGAGGTTTCTGATTAAGTGCACGCACGCTGGGTGAAGGTCAAACATCCATCCGTGATGTTACAGCCCCACAAACACACAACAACAGCCCCACAAACACACAACAACAGCACCATGACGCGTTCATTCAGCTCCTCTCTGTCACACTGGTGGCAGATGTAGCTCAGGCCCATCAGCGGACTCAGCATCTCACAGCGCCGCGGGCCCACAGCTGGGACACCCTGACCCATGACCTGGTACTGACGGCAGAACCGGACCTCTGTGCTCCATTCTGCACCAGCTGCTGGCAGTTCAGCTAAACTCTTTCATTTCATTTCAGCTGTCGTCATGAATGCACGTGTCTGAGACACCACGCACGCGCTTACCTTTGAGTATGGGGTACAGGAGCGCGCAGAAACAGCCGACCGCGGACACGGCTCCGGCTGAGCCCAGTACCGACAGCGCGGCTGCGGGCCGGGGTTCGGGGCCGCGCCGGCTGCTGCCGGCGGCTTCCTGTTCTAGCATGAACCTCAGCCCGGGTCGCAGCTGGAAACGTTCTCACAAGACGTCGAGGTTCCGCTGCGCTGAGCACAACAAACCCGTGGGACAACTTTGACCTCACACACTGTTTCTGACCCCGGCTGCGCGCACTGGGACAAGAACCAGGAACTGCTGATTTCACTTCCGCACTCTAACGTGTCCCTCGGGGGGTTCCGGTAGTGTAGTTCATGGGGCGGCTGCTAAACGTGTGAATCATTTACTGCTGCTCGTCCCAAGAGCCTGCTGCTCTCAGAGCAAGAGACGGGCAGTCCCAGCGGGAGTGTCCCCTTTGGAGGGGCTCGGTGACCCACAGTGGGTCCTGTGCGTCATCACAGGAGCCAAGGTGTGAACAGAGGCGTGGCTCATTCCTGAGCACCACCCTGCGCTGTTTACCTGCGGCACTCAGCATGTCTCAGCGTGTTTCACTCATTCTCAGATATCAGACACAGAGAAATCATCTTTATACATTTGCTGTGATTATAAATGTAATATCCCCTCTTCATAAGCCTTATGAACACTTCTAGCCTCACAGTATTTCTGTGGGTTTCCTTTAACTCTGAAAGGTTTTTAATGTGACCTGAACGGGCTGAAGATCAGCCTGTGATACATGAAACAGGAAGTACATTCACACCTGCCTACCTGCAGACACGCACGGCGTACAGCCGCTCTTTCACACTCGCGTATGTCTGACTCTTTCCCAGATAATACATGACCAGGTCACGTGTTTTTTTTTCTCATTTTAATTAGGTAATTTTCTGATTTGAGGTAATACACTTTACATATTTATACAAGCTTCCAGTCACTGTGGTGTATGAAAGGTCACTGCAGGTAAAGATGCAGCGCTACATTAGAGGACAAACCAGAACAGATGAACTGATCGCGACTGTTTGTGTCGTGTGTGTGAACTTGTCCACGCCAGGCTCAGAAATGTCAGTGTCCACCCGCGGGTGTGAGCATGTGTGTATTATTAGTGTTACGGACGGCATCAGTGCACAAGCAGCAGCTCTGACAGTGACACTAACGTAACTAAAAGCGGAAGTGCAGCCCTGTGTTGGTTTTACTGCTGAACACAGGCTGGTGTGTAACTCTGTGCACCCCAGTAACCATGCAGAGGAAAACAGGAAGAAAAAAGAGCAACAAACGCAACGAGACGCTGTGCAAACGTTAGCGCATCACACACGTAATGCCTCGAAGAGACCACCAGGAGGCGCGCAAACATTTTCAGGACTTTTGTTTTGACAGGTACCGTAAACACAAACGGAATTGCATAGCTTTATTTTGAAGATAAGCGGAAGAGGTGTTGACGCAGGTTCGTTTCTGTCAACAGTCCTCGGCAACTTCAGACGCGACAGAGTTCGTCGGTGGAAACAGCGAAGCAGTGAAATTACGGTAAATAAATTCTTTATTTTCCGGTGTGAGCGGACAGTGAGCGGGTGAAGCTCGCGGCTGTAATGGCGCAGGCAGCCGGGATCTGTGGGCTCTGTCGGTGCCGTGAGGCCGTTTCTGCTTTAGCCGAGCTAAGCCTCGTCTCGGTCGGGGTCTCGGTCAGGTTCGTGAATCCTTACTTCGTTTGTGAAGCTTTCGCGTAAAGTGTGCGTCCGTGTGTAGAGCGTGTGAAGCAGCTGCGGGCTGCTACTGCTGCGCGGCGGCGGCGTTAGCCTGCTTAGCTCTGCTCCAGCAGCAGCTCCAATGTCGTCTGTAGCTGCTTCGGCTGCTCGGTGTTGCTCACTTGTTGCGTTTATCAGCGGCTCATCAGCAGCGAGGCTTCGGCTCAGTCAGCCAAAGTCAAAGTTAAGATCTGTCCTTCCTTCCGCCAGAATCATTAACCAAAGATAACCTCTTACACCACAGCTGTCAGGTCTGTGGTGTTATGGCAGTGTGTGCTTATAGCTCTACGGTACGTTTGGCTCTTTGTCAGGTGTGATCTGCTATTAACTGCTGCGCTTCAGTGGGAACAGCTTCACACTGACGCAGGGGTTGGAGGCTCAGGCTGGTTCCTGATGGAGGCTTTGAGCTCCACCCTCGGCAAACCCTGGCGGTGGGGCGGAGGTGCTGAGTGGCAAACAGAATGTGAAACCAGTCGGCTTAAAGAGAAGTATTTAAACACTTTGTGGTCTCCTATCGTTTAAATCTAAGGTTGCATTCTTCTTCTTTTCATATCTGTGACATACAGCGCAGGCGCAGCGTGTCTGAGTGACAGACTGTCATCACTGTAAGGGATGTAAGGAGCCGGGGGTGTCAGCATGGAAATCACAAAGCCTTCAATCCTGCTGCCTGCATGTAAATGCATGCCTGCAATGATTCTTAGCACTGAGATGAAAGCTGTACAGCAGAGGTGTGAACATCAGTTAACTGAGTGTTTACCACACAGAGGAGATAGGGTCATTTAAGAGCTCTTCTTCTGTATCAGCTGTACAGATGCATCTCAGACACACCGGCTGCTGTTTTGTGGTCCTTTAGTTGGCTCAGGTTCTTCATCCTTCAGCTAGCTGATAGCACACTGTAGTTTAAGCTCAGGGTCAGTCCCTGTAGCACCTGCATCACCTGGAGCTTTGTAGGCTGTTTTTGTCCAAGAAGTGCATTAAGATAAGATATCTTTATTGCCATTGCACAATACAATGAAATTTTGTTGACATCATCCTCCAATAGAGCCAATAAAAAAGGATCTAGTAAGTGTATTGTGGTGCAAAGACGTTTTAAATATATACTCACTCTCACTCACACACGTGTATATATAATACATATATTGAGTGTGTGTGTGTGTGTGAGAGAGAGAGTGAATGTTGCCGCTGCGTGTACATATCAGTATTATGGTTTTGTTGGTGCATGCTGCTATTCAAGATGAGCCTTCGGTGGTATTTGGCCCACTGACGCTGCAGCGCCACAAAGGCAGAGTGCAGAGCAGTGTTTCAGGGGAGAAATGCTCAGTGGTAATAATGCATTACAAGTTTCTCTTTATCTCTGCAGCACAGCTTTCCTGGGAATCTTTTCCCAGCCCCTGGAGCACACTTTGACTAAACTGCTTTCCTCAGCTGCTCTGCAGTGCTGTGAGAGAATAAAGGGGGCAGGGTACTCTGCTCCATCCTTCTGCTAAAGGCTCGTATGTGCACAGAGTGGCTTTATGGGCGTGTGCACAGGGATGTGTTGTAACATAATCTACAATACATGGTGTTGTTGCTGGGCACACTCCAGGATTCAACATATTCATAATGTATTTAAATAGAGCGTTTAACCCAGCAGGCAGCTAAAGCTTTAGAAAGAAAGCTGCCTTCTGTCTGATTGGCTCCTTCGGCTCTGATTGGTTGTTGGGACGTTCTGAGCTCGGTTCTTTAGGAATTCAGAAAATAATCTGTGTTTAAAGTGACATCATTTAAGTGTAGCCCATACCTCTAAATGATGACGGGGAACAGTTTTTAACCAAGAATTGTTATTATAATTTAACAAGCATTTCATCATCTGTAACAGCAGGTTTCTTCAAAGCCTGTGAGTCTGATTTCAGGGGGTGGGAGGACAGTGGCAGTCCATTCTCTGCTTTGTCTCATAGTCCGACCAATCACAGCAGAGCATTCCCCTAACAGATCAAGTCCACACTGAAGATACAACAAATTAACAAATCCATGCAAACAAACACACAAAGCACGCTTTAAATGACAAACTGAGCGGGGAGTTGGGACTCGGCTTTCAGGGCTAATCCCTGTATGCTGCTGCAGATACTGGATGTTCACTGGTAAAGACACACAGTGCTTGCAGCCCTCTTCAAGATTGTCTCTGTGTGAAGCTCTGCATGCTTCACTTTAGGAGGCCCTCTTCTGACCTCTGACCATTCGCTCTTCCACCGTGTCAGGATGATCCTGCACCTTCACTTTTCTTTGCTTTTGATCTGCAGACGTTTGGAAACTTTGAGCAGTTCAGAATAAAAACGCCAAAGCAAATCGAGACAGTGTCCAGTGTCTGCAGATGTTTAGCACATCGGGAGAGCACCGTTCCTTTCATTTAGAATCTGATTGTGTTTTAGTGCTGTTTTAGTTGTAGAGCTCCGTCATGTCTGCAGATAAACTGTCAGGTGTCGTGCCCTCTGCTGTGACCTGCACTGAAGTCAGTGAAAGGAAAAGAGGAAGCTGTTACTGTGCACGTCGTCATAAATGCAAGCCAGCATCCTCCCCAACAACTTCTCGTTACTGACCAACATGCTGATAGTGTGCAAATAGTTGCTTTTTCACTTTGTGTGTCTGTGTGTGTCTGTGTGTTGGGTAAGCTGCAATAGGCTGACTGTCTGCTGGTTAGTAGCGATATTTATTTAAAGCTACATGCTGTCAGCTAGCATAACATCACAGCAGTGCGTGCCTGTGTGTGTGTGCGTGCCTGTGTGTGTGTGTGTGTGTGTGTGTGTGTGTGTGTGTGTGTGTGGGAGATGGAGAGAGCAGGGTAAATAAGTGGGGGTTGGGGGATAAAAAGGGAAGCATGTAGAAAATAAGGCGGGTTAATAAGTGAGAAGAAGAGTGATGCAGTTACTGAACTGAGCAGCTTCCATTATGCAGCTCACGCTGTGTTATAAACGCTGCTGTTGGAGCTGCTGAAGGCTGAAGGTCATCACAGTAGAAGAGAGCTTCCACAGAGGGATGAACATCAGCCTCCGTTCAGATGTATAAACAAGCCCCATTTACAGCGCCTCTCTGAGACTCCTCTTTGAGGACTAAGCCGTCTTATTCTGCTGCTGTTTCACACCTCAGGCCGGCGCTCAGCATGTGATCGTGTCAGGGTTATCGGTTCCCTTCTTATTGGAGAAGAAAACTCTGCAGGTGTTGTTCAGGAAATTCAGATAACGAACCTGCTCTGAGGTAGATCGTCTCACGGCTCACCGGTTACTGCCCATTGCTTCAGGTCATCTTTGAGGAGCTTTTGTGGTTTCTCACCACTGCAGAAACATGCTAAGTTGACCCTAGTGTGTAAAACACAATCTTAACTTCAAGAGTTTCACTTCCTGCTAAAATAAAAAGCAAAGAAACAGACAGCATGAAGTCACTGACTGGGGGAGAACAGCTGGTTCGTGCCCAAAGTGATGAAAAGGTGCCTTTGTTTCTGTGTAACAGTGACAAAGACCCACCGACAGCTGGAACACCAGTGTTCATTTTAGATCACACAGTGAATGAGCTGACAGATTGCTGCTGTGTGCTTCCTTTTCTATTCTTTTCCTGCCCAGGCTGTAGTGAGCAGTGTCTCTGCAGGCTGTGGTAGCTGTCACTACCAGAATTTTGTGTGCCAGTCAGTGTGCCAGTTGATGTGTTATTTATATGAATCAATAGCAGCATGTACAGCTGTGCTTGTCAACGTATGTCCTAATGCAGTGGATACACAGGCAGCATTAGGACTGTGTGATCCATACTGAGATCACCATTGATTATCACAATCATTCACTTTTTTATGACAAACTGTTTTAATGCACGTAAACAGAACTTTGACATCTTCACATTTGTGCAGATCTTTGCACAAAATAAAATCGGCCCTCCTTATTCAGTCAAATGTGCTACATTCCTGTGAGTGCACAGGTGTCTTTTCACCTGGCCTCAGAAGCAGGATCTCTGCACCTGCACGATGGACGTGCCTGAAACCACAGTTGTGAGATCCATGCATACTTCTCCTGCACCATTTTGCGTATGCTGCAGGTTTTGCCTCCTGAGAAAGCACAATAGACTAATGCATTATCCTGAAGTCTTCATCGCTCACTGTGTGATTGTGTATGTGGTTTCAGTGTGTGTCTGTGGGCCGGATGGATCCGCACACGTGCAGTACAGGCTCGCCCAGCGTCAGCTTGTCTGAGTAGATGTTGAGTGATCCGTGTCAGTAACCACTGCGCAGTTTCTCTCGGCCTTTGTGATTTTAGCTGGTTCAATAAGTTAGTTGTGTTTGTGCAGTGCACACACAACTCTACAGCAGTTGATTTAGATCTTGGTTAATCTCACCTGCTCTAAATCTGAAGTACTCCTCAATAACAGATGATGTTGTGCTTCGAGGCACAAGCTCTTCACCTTCTGCTGTGCTTTTGAATTCAGTGGTTTGACGTAGTGTTGCTCATCCAGAGTAGTCGAGGCTGTGATTGGCACATGCAGGCGTGTGTTCAGGCGCTGACTCAGGGACTGCTTGATCTGCGTTAGCGTTTTATTCTGTTGGTCGAACACACACATTTCAGTGTATCACGTTTGTTTAATTGTGGGAAGCCAATTAAATTGCGATTAAAATTCATTTAATCTTGCAGCCCGTGCAGCATCGGGACTGCTCGTATACCAGTTATGCTTTGGTTCAGCAGCTGACATCTGCAGTGGTGCAACACGAGCAACCTCACAGGCTGATGCTGACTCATTGTTAGAGGATTCAGCACGAGAGGGAGCACCTCTGTTTGCACTGAAGCTTGAGCCACCCCTCATTTCTTTATATTTTGCTAGTTAAATGGGAAATAGCTGCAGTGATTTATGTGCAAACATGCAGGGAAATACAGATTGTGTGTTTTTCTATCCAGGGATGCTGTTACTGCACTGGCAGTGTGTTTGGGATCATTGTCATGCTGATAAATGAAGCTGTCAGATGCTTTCCAGTGACTGCATGGTGCAAATCTGACACCATCTCAGCACCACTGGCTGACATGCAGCCCAAACCATGGCAGGTTCTCCACCGTGCTTTACAGATCTCCTCCCTACAGATTGATGCCATTTTGAACCAAAATGTTCAAATTTGGCATCATCACTCCATCAGACTTGTTGCCACTGATTTGCAGTCCATCTCAGCCTTTTCTCCCTAACAGCCCTTCCACTGAGAGCATCTCTGATGAGGCAGACGGATCAGCTGAAGGTCCAGATGCAGCTCTCAGGTCCTGCATCAGGTCTTTGCTGGATTTGTTTCCCTGTTTCTTTAAGGCCACCTGAGTTAGGGGCCTTCTTCTGTTTGAGTGACTCATAGGGCAGTGTTAGGGCACTTAAATAAAAGAGTCAGGTGCAAGGATTGGACTGAAAAAGCAGCCAATGTCCAGAGAAAACCATCGAAGGTCCCTCAGAAAGCCTGAAGACCTGTTGCTCAAGAGCACTTTAAAAATCCCAGCAGTCTGGCTCCTTGGAAGCCAAATCTAAAGAAAGAAGAAGGGCGCTCAGGAGACGAGGTAGAGAGGGGGGCTCCAGGCTTTTGCACAGTACTGTAGTCTCACACATCTTGTTTTGGTCTTCTTAGTGCGGCGGTGCTGCTGCTGCGTGTGACTGCGTTCTGCTCTGCATTAGGCCGTTCTGTGAGGTTTTGCTGTCTCAGGACTGCAGCCAGAGCTTTTCCTGCTGGTCTGAAGTGGTTTGGATCTTTTGTTCAGGTGAGGCTGAGAACTGCATTAAGAGAGGTGAGAATGATGCGGCTGAGACGAACAACATAAATGGAGGATCGTTGCCGCGCCGTTAGGCCTGGATGATGTTGATGTGTGTGCCCTGTGACCTCTCCCAGGATTATCCCATCAGATTACAGAAGTGCTGGTTGTTTTTGTCCCATCCTTATTTCTGGAGCTCTGTTACAGTCAATTATCAGCACTCAGCAGCACTTCCTGTCTACCTTGACTTTGCTCTCTTCACATTTGCTTTCTTTGCTTTGTTATCAAAAATTGTGCGACCGCTTCAGCCTCTGAAGTTTGCTCTTTAATTGGTAGTATTCATTTATCGAAAATGCAGTATGAATGTCTCCAGGCAGAGAGAGAGTGATGTGTTGTGTGATGGCTCGTATACAGCAAGCGTTGATGGTGCTGATGCTGCTGCAAAAGCATGAATCACTCGTTTTTCTCCTTTCCCACACAGCTGTGTGAGATGGAACAAAGACTCTGACTCTGTGGAGCTGGAGATCTGCTTTGCATCCGAGTCCATCTTTGCTCGGGTTCAAAGGTCGAGTTCCTTTGGATGATGTTGTTATTAAAGTGTCGTTAAAGAGCAGCATGTTCTGTTTGTGCTGAAACCTCGCTGACCTGAAGCCTTTTTCTGTCTTGCAGTGTGTGTATGTTTGAGTGACCTGAACAAAGACATCACTGTGTGTGTGTGTGTGTATGTGTGCGAGTGTAACAGAGAGGGGGGCCTTGTAGTGCTGTAGTGCGCGCGTGTGTGTGTGTGTGTGATGTCTTCGGAACTGCTGGTAGACGTGGGCGACGACCCGGCGACTGCACAGCTGGGACAGCTGAAGCTGGCTACCATCGAGGACCAGCAGTGGCCCCCTGACGAGTCTTTCCTCACCAAGTCAGGTGAGAGGATTCCTGTACACACCTGCATACGGTCATGTTTGTAAGTGGAGAGTGGAACACACCTTTCAGAGAGAAATGTACAAACACAGGAAGAAGCACGTCTTACTAACTGTGGTGGTGTGAAGCTTACTGTGGTGTAGTACTGTCACTGTGATTATTGTCTTATTTTCATATGTGTGTGTGTGTGTGTGTGTGTGTGTCAGAGACAGATGTTTCCCAGCAGTTTGATGCCAGCTCTCCCCACCTGCCCTGGGACCATCCCTTCTATGACATTGCCAGACATCAGATCATTGAAGTGGCCGGTCAGTTGTGCAGTCACAGACCTGTGTGACCTTTGCCTCCTGCTTTCATGCTTTACTAACAAAACTGTGTGCTTATTTTTCATTTGTGAATTCTTTTAATGTCCAATCCATGTGTGTGTCTGCAGGTGATGACAACTTTGGCAGGAAGGTGATCGTGTTTAATGCCTGCAGGATGCCTCCACAGCACGAGCTGGACCATCATAAGCTGCTGATGTAAGCAGTAATAATGTAACCACACTGTCAGCATTGTGTCATGTGACGCAACTGAAGAAGAAGAAGTAGGATTTACTGACATTTTGGTTTCTGTCTTAGAGCTTTAGACTTGTAGCAATGCAGCGGGGTGGCTGTAGCTCAGGAGGTAGAGCAGGAAGGTTGGTGGTTGGATTCCTGGCTGCACGAGTCTGCCTGCCAGGAATCGAACCACCAACCTTGCTGCTCTACCTCCTGAAGGGATTCATACTGAGCCTGTGTCCTCCGTCACCTCGGTCTGCCCCTCCCTCTGTGAAAGACATTTTTAAAGGTTATTTTGTGCTGCCTGATGTTTCCAGAGTCAGTGAGTAATGCTCTTACATAACTGTGATTCTGACATTGACCCAGATAATGATAATTAGGAATAATGGAGCAGGCACAGCTCTCTGGTGATCTGCTGTAATGGTCCCTGCTTTGGTGTGTTTGCCTCGAACAAGTCGTCCAGTGAGTGTAAAGCAGCATTTTGACCCCATCTCATCTGAACAGGTAAAGATGCTGCTGCGTGTTTTGCAGGTATCTTAAAGGAACGCTGGATCAGTACGTGGAAAGCGACTACACGCTGATCTACTTTCATCATGGGCTGACCAGTGAAAACAAGCCTTCTCTCGGCTGGCTGCGAGACGCATACAGAGAGTTTGACAGAAAGTAAGTTCCAACACAGCGCGGCACAGACAGAACCTTAGTCACCTTAGAACCGCTGGCCCTACTTTCACTCTGCACGCGGAGCAGAGATAACTTATCCTGTACATCTTTGGACTGGGCATAGTCCACTTCCATCACTGGATCCATAAAACACCATGACTTTATAATGTGTGGGATTACAGAAGGGTTTGGATCACAGTTTAGGGCAAAGCCTCCATAGAAGAGTTTAGCAGAAAGGCTTCTGTCATGAAATGAGGCTGTGATGTTATCCTGACCCCTACATTTATTTGATATTTTCATTAATGGTGGGAGGAGACCCCCATCTGTGACGGGTCTACCCCCTGGTATGCAACAGAAACACCCAGTGTAGCTGTCTGCAGTGTTTCATGAGCTGCTTCCACACTAGAAGTACCGAGAGAGCTGCTGGGCACCCAGTTCACTCAGTTCATTTGTAGTTCACACGATAACTGGTGAACACGCCCACTCAGCACCAGTGTGCATCCAGGAAGTACCACTTTGCACATGTCAATCATCTTGGCTGACACATGTCAAAGGTGAGAACACTGAGCATTAGGACAGCATATCTACAGCTGTGTGTCCTTCTGTGGGTGACAGCTGTTACTGCTCACAGCAGTCTTTGTGCTTGGTACTGTAACTGTAACGATCATGTGTTCAGTGCACTTTGTTAGAATATCTGCTGTGTGTGTTTCCAGGTACAAGAAGAACATCAAGGCCCTGTACATCGTCCATCCTACCATGTTCATCAAGACTCTGCTGATCCTCTTCAAACCAATCATAAGGTTACTTTCCTGTTCCTGAGTGGGATTTTCTAATGAAGCCACGGCACATGTAGCTGCAATAATCACATGTATTTATGTGTAGTCCTGTACATGTGACACTTCACAGACTGGCTTCCTGTTAGAGTACCAGCCTCAAACTCAGTGACACCTGCTTGTAAAGGCAGACTGCACGGCTGTGGGCCTGATTTGTGTGCATGGAACTGAAAACACCTGGGCTAGCATTAGTATTTCAAACATCACCACACACGTTAGTTTACATATTGATGCATCAGCCATGGCAACACTACTGTGCATGATATAGTACAGCATTACTCTGTGGATAAATGCTGCTGAGCAGTTCCTCTGATAAGAAGACAGGCGTGTGAATACAGATGCTTTCTTTAGGAAGCTTCAAGCCTCTAATCAGTGTGTGATCACTGAATATGAATTTGAGGCACAATGACAGGACTTTACTGGCATCTAGTGGCAGTAGTGGAGAACTGCAGCGGTATTAAGCGTGAATCTTAAATTCCTGCAGGGTTCAGGTTTAGTTCTTAGTGCATACTGATGCATTCTGGAACAAAGCTGATCTATATCAGCTCTAACATTTGTCACTGCAGAGCTCAGCTCAGGGCACTCATCAGCAGACACAGAGTCACAGCAGCTGCAGAGAAAAGCCAAAGTTAGCATGCAGCACAGTCACCTTTCACTCCAGTGTTTCTGACAGCACGCTGAGTCACACTGACACTACTGACATGACTGCTGCTGTTCCACAGACACACAGATGGGTGACAAATTAAAGGAAAACCTCTGCCCTGCAGTGAGGGGTCTGAGTGACCGCCTTCATCCTGTGATGAAGCAGCTGTATATTGATAAAGGATTGTATGTCACAGTCACATTGTGGTCTGTTGGTGCCAAATTTACTGTTTAATGTTTCAGAAAGCAAAAACATTAAATATGCTGTCATCTAAGCAGGAAAAAGCCAATATATTTAATAAGAAGGCATTTCTGGTAATAACTAATGTCTTCTGATGAAGCAGGTGTTGCAGCTTCTCTTCGAGTGCAGCAGTCTAAAATGCACAAACTGTATTCAGAGTTCCACATGTGCTGTTTGTTACCTTCAGGTTCTTCCATGTGCATCATAATCCAGGTGCAAAAGGCCAAATGAAAGAGTCTGAGCATCATCTGCACAGAGTAATTGTGCAGGTTGTGAGGTGAATGGCGTGCATGCATTTGAAGACTGTCTCTGTCTCTTAGTTTTAAGTTCGGCAGGAAGATCAACTACGTGAGCTACCTGAGTGAGCTGGAGGATGTGGTCAAGTGTGATCAGCTGCTGATTCCCGCCCGTGTCAGAGAGTAAGTGTTCATGTCCAACTGCACTTTTGTTCTCCAGCCAAGTTTCTAAAAAGCCTGAGACACGATGAGCTCAAACAGATCAGTGTCTTCTCATTGTGTGACCGAAGGCTAAGTGAGGCGTGGAGACCAGCTGTAGCTCTGAAGGAGTTAGAGCAGCGTGCTGTTGCAGCAATGCAGACAGAGGGGTGGTGGGGTCTTGCTGAGATGTGGAGGAATCATCCAAGCTCATGTGCAGATTACCCATGCACCCCCATACTGTGGTGGGTGCTGGCCTTCCAAGTGTGTGTGGATTCCTTTCCTGGTTTTCCCACTCCTTCCCCCCCGGCCCATCTCGCAGCTCGGGCCCAGCTGGAACCTGAGCTGCGGTCACCGAGGGTGGTGTCTGTTTTTAATGCGGTGCCACAGCCGAGCTGGGCCTTACACTGTTGTTTTTCTGCTCCTATCACCATCCTTTTTAAATGAATCCATATTCATGCGCAGTCTTTTCAGGGACTGTGGAGCCCTCGCCATCTTTACTCTGTAAAATGAGCTTTTTCTTCTTCAGAAAACACTCAGTATTTGAACTTGGTGCTATTTTCAGTTACATTTCAGTCATGGTATTTTGTTTTGTGTGCGTTTTACACAGACATCCAACTTTTTTGGAAGAGTTCTCTGGACTGTAGGACTGTTTTCATTTGATTTCTGACTGCATCCTCTTGTCATTTGGAATCTATTGAAAGCTTCTGCTCATGCTGCATGTGCAGTCCTGCAGGCACAAAGACTGAACTCCTTCTTTTGCAAGTCTAACATCGTCTCTGTGGCAGGTACGACAACAAATTAAGAGCGTCTCTGAAACCCAGCACCCAGCCTGCCATGTCTCCTCCTCACAGCCCTCCTCTGCCCAACCAGGTGTTTGGAGTGCCGCTCGCGCTGTGAGTAGCTGACTGTGTGTCATAGTTGTTGTAGGAGGGATGCAATAACCTTGTAGCAATAACTGTGAGGGTCCAACTATAACTTTCAGCTAAAAGCAGCTTTCAGTCTTATTTTGGGCAGTCAGCAAAGTAAAGCAGCTCTTAATGACTTCTGACTGATTCTGTGCATGTTTTTAATGAGCAGTGACGTTTATTTGCACAGTGCTTCAAAATAAACGCCTAAATTAGTTCATGGAAGGGTTTTTAGACGCCCACCAAGTGGTGAGAGAATGCTATTGCTTTGGTCCAGGCTTGTTGTTTTAGTGTGTGTGTGTGTGTGTGTGTGTGTCTGTGTGTGTCAGGCTCAGACAGAGGGACCCAGATGGTGATCCAGTTCCTGTGGTGATGAGAGACACCATTAGCTTCCTTTCAGACCAAGGTAACACAAACACGATGCATGGATGGTGTCACTGAGGTTCAGGCTGTCTGCACAGAGCAGAGAGCTGCTGCACAGGTGGCTCAGAGCTGCACACACTGCTCTTACACACCTGTGCTGCTAATGCTCATGATGGTGTCTGTAAGAAACACTTCTTTCTTTTTCTCTCTGTGTGTGTGTGTGTGTGTGTGTGTGTGTGTGTGTGTCAGGCTTGGAGATTGAGGGCATCTTCAGACGATCTGCCAACGTGACTCTGGTGAAGGAGGTCCAGCAGAAGTACAACTCAGGTAGGACCACCAGGCCTCTTTGGCCCGCCTGTGAAGCTGATCAGAGTCACCTGCTCGACCCATGTGACATCAGTTATGATTTTTGGTCGTTTGCATGAGCTGCAAACGGTTTCCTCCACACACTGATCGCGATGCTCCCAAATACAGCAGCTGTCCAGCAGTTAGACTGCAGGTGTGTGTGGTTCCTTCTGTTACAGCAGCGTATTTGTGTGTTTTCTAGGTGCAACAGTGAATTTCAGAGAGATGGAAGATGTGCACTTGGCTGCTGTCATTCTGAAATCGTTCCTGAGGGAGCTGCCTGAACCTCTGCTCACCTACACGCTCTACAACGACATCGTCAACTTTGCCTGTATGTTGAAGCACTGTTGTCACCGCAGGAGGCAGCTCTAGCTTTAGTTCTGTGACTGCTTTTATTCACTTCTGCAATATTTCATTCATCCCTAATTTGTTTTGTTTGATTAGAATCAAGTCAGAAATCAGCAGTCTGTCCGTGCCACAGTCAGTTTCATCATGTTAGAGACGGATTACACTCAGAACTGTCGGTCAGAGAGCTCAGAACCCCCTCCAGCTCCTGTGCAATAAAGCTGTTACACGTTGTTACATTGTAGCAGTGAAACTGGATAAGCCTTACTTTGCTGTCCCCTTCCAGGAATGTAGGAGAGCTGAATTCTGCATGCATGAGCAGAATTACAGTGAATGCAAACTCACCTCATTTCCATCAGAGCCGGTGTTCTGGGCTACAGAATGTGTCGAGTACTTGCACAGCATCTGGATCCTGAGTTCACGCTGCCTGTGTGTGTTGCAGCTGTATCCAGTGAGAGCCAGGCGCCGGTAATGAAGACACTGCTGGAGTCCCTGCCCGAGGAAAACTACGCATCACTGCGATACCTCATCACATTTCTGGCACAGGTACAGCTGACAGCCTGCGAGTCTCACTGATGACTGCGTTACATCATTTAGACTGTCCGTCACCAACAGCATCCTCTGTGTGTGTGTGTGTGTGTGTGTGTGTGTGTGTGTGTGTGTGTGTGTGTGTGTGTGTGTGTGTTTAGGTGTCAGCCAACAGTGAGGTGAACAAGATGACCAACAGAAACCTGGCTGTGGTGTTTGGTCCTAACCTGCTCTGGGGGCGGGACAACGCCATGTCACTAAGCGCCATTGGACCAATCAATAACTTCACCAGAACCCTGCTGGACCAGCAGCACCTGGTGTTTGTCTAAGCACCACCCCTTCACCCCGAGGTCTCATTCCCAGTCTGAGACACCACTGAGACCCTCCTTCCCTGCAGCTTTCAGTCTTTAGCTTACCTTAGGAGCCTCATCAGGTACCAACAGATTTCCCACATTTAAAAAGATCCAGTGGACCAAGCTGCAGTCGTTTTGTGTCACCAGTCTCTCTGGCTGGATCATTAGCAGTGTCTTGTTATGTCTGCAGCTTCTGGCATTTCCATTCGACTCCAAACATAAAGGTGGAAATGTTGAGCCAAGCAGACAGCACAGAATGCAGCTGCTAATAAACAGAAAGGATCCACTCTGCAGTTTTCTTATAGCAATGAGTTATGCTACTAAATTTAGGGCTTTTCTTCTACTTGCCAACACAATATCACAGAACACATTATAACTTCCCAGAAACACGTGCCACACGAGTCCAGATCTGAAAGTCTCCTGACTGCACACATGGTCAGTGTGAAGCTGAACCCTGATGCAGAGTAGCAGCTCACGCTATCAGAGCCGTAACATCAGGAGGGGGTGTGCATCTTCCAGGACAGCAGTGCACTCATGAAATCCTTATTGGACCCAGTGTGAGTGCACTGCAGCCTGCAGGCCTGGCCCGTGGCTCCTCCCAGCTCCTGTTTCTTCCATCCAGGCCTTCATGAACTCCATTCCTACCTGCATGCTTTCACGTGTATATTCAGGTGTGTCGGGCCCTGCCCGAACACAGCGGCTGGTTATGGTCCTTCTATCTGTCAGTAGGTTCATAGCAGCAGAAGTCGATGTCCCCTTTCTTTCTCTTTGTGTGTGTGATGTGGAGTTTCCTGGCTTTCACCTTTGTTAGCAAACGTCCCGTAGGGTTCTGATGGTGTACTGATGAGAGCAGTGATGACGAGGTGGAGGTGAGACTCCATCAAAGACTCAGGTTAACTTCAAACTGGTGAACTTGGTACCGAACTTTGTGGACAATCTATGAAATGCTGTTATTGGAGAGCAGCAGAGGAGGCGGGGCCTTCAGTGAGCACATACAGCTGTACAGGAAGTGCTGGACCTGCAGCTGGTTTCACACCAGCAGTCTGCAGCAGTGTTTCCCTCCTGTGTTTGACTTTGATCCTGACTAATGACATCATGTGGAGCCACAGCCTGACTCTCTGTGTAGCTTTTGTCAGTAGCTAACTTTAGTGATGGTAAACAGCACACACACACACACACAACAGAAAGTCTGCTTCTTTGCTAAGTGACGGCTGTGTGTGTGTGTGTGTGTTAGAGAAGGTGAGCATCACACCGGGCACTTTGTGGGTTTCGTGACATGTCATCAAAGTGGAGCTGCACTCAGTAGAGTTTACTGCTTATTACAGGTGTGATGCTCAGAGAAAGGAGGGGGAGGTGTCCTCTGGTATCACACATCATCATGCAGCACCCGTGTACATGCTGTGGACCCCCCCACAGGGAATCAAAGTTTGAAACTCTATGAAATAGGCCAGCGTCTCATCCCTCATTCCCGATCCTGTGAGCAGTAATCCAAGTTGGGCCGTGATGGCGTTGCGGGGGGGGGGGG
>JAVDPK010001236.1:282242-303719 GCA_034780415.1 Cichlasoma orientale
CAAAAAGGAAAGTTTTAAGCCTAATCTTAAAAATAGAGAGGGTGTCTGTCTCCTGAATCCAAGCTGGGAGCTGGTTCTACAGAAGAGGGGCCTGAAAGCTGAAGGCTCTGCCTCCCATTCTACTGGACAGAGATCTCAGATGTTGCTTCTGCATCGGTCACTACGGCTTTCTTTCACTGTCCACCACCACGATGCCATCACCAGTTTCTCGGTCTGTATCTGGAAGTCCCACAGGATCTTAGCTTGGTCATTCTCAACCACCCTTGGGGGCGTATCCCATTTTGACCTCGGGACTTCCAGGTCATGCTCGGCACAGTGCCTGGTGTGGCGGACCCCAGGAACAGGAGTAGGTGTTGATAGCCCGGATCTTGTTCTTCCCAATCAGCTGACTCCTTGCCTTACTCTCTGCACGTACTTGGGGGTTGCAGCTTTCCTAGCAGTTTTCTTGAGTTACCTGTCTGCTGCTCCAGTTATTCCTGGTTTGAAGAAAAGAGGAGGCTGAAGGTGGAGCTGGTTCAAGGGTGGAGGCCAGTCAAATGGACTTAACCATCTGTGGTGACCACATTGGGGGTCATGACAGATTAAAGCATACAGTAGCTTTTGTGTAAAGTTTTGTTGACCTCTTTTATGGACCCACTGATTTCTTAAAAATAACTTATTTCCACCAGTTTGTATTTGTTTGTGTCATTTTTGTCCTTTTTTGGGTACAATAAAACCCACAGTTTGGTAATCATACCTGTGCCTGTATGTTCCTGTCTGCTCGGTCCATCAGGGCTGATGTTTGCTCCATTGTGTAGTCGGTATCTGTAGCCGGACTTGTTGATGACCTGGCTGAGGGGGTTCAGGCCTCTGCAGCAGGGTCAGAGCAGCTCCTTGGTGAATCCCACACTTGATGGTGATTTGTGCAGTTGGCTTGAAGTTGGCCCCTAGAGTTGTTCTCCACGTCCCCACTGAGTTCCTGATGGAGTTCTTGGCATTGCAGGATCCGCACTGAGGCTTTCTTGTAATCAGTCCAGGCGGTGCACAGGTTGCTCAGTCTGATCTCCACTCTATCTACAGGAGCTGGTAGATAATCGGGAGCAAAACTTCAAGAAATTAATTTTAATCATTGTGTTTTTTATGAATACATTTTTTATTTGTATTTTTTAGTCAAAGGAAATTTTTAAATTATAATTTTTCACCTCTCATTCAAACCTCAAACATCTTTTCCTTGACCTCTGACACTTTGCTTGTGGTTCTCAGGCTGAACTCAGTGAACCATTTTTCTTTGCGCACTTCCCCGTCGATGGCTTCAGTCTTCTGAGCTTTACAACAGCCCATACAGTATTAAGCTTTTAGTAAATATGATTAATTAGAAATGGGGCGCCGAAAGTTTGCTGAATTATTCCTGAAGGGATAACCGCTGCAATCACAGCGCTCGTGGCACATCCTACATCGGCAGCGCTCCGAGCTCTTTATGCATTCCAGTTTTTCTAGAATACATTAACGCTGTCCTCTAGTTCTCCCACGGTGACAGGGGAAATTATACATTTTTATGAGGAGATCAGAACAGAAGAACACGGGGCATGCTGCGCTCCAGTGTGATGGAGTTTCACACCACTCCAGATTAAAAGTTAATAGGAAGAGCTAAAGATGGGATGTGACGAGGCCCCGCTCGCCTGCAGTCTCACCGACCACAGAGGCTATTCCGGCTTTGCCCTTCAAATCTATGATTCACAGACTATGACTGCTCCCTCCAGTACTTCTTTGATCATCCTGCAGCAGAATCAGACCCTGACAGCGCTAATCATGGACGTCTTACAGGGAGCAGCTATTCACAAGCAGCCACATGAAGAAGCATTAAACACGTCAGCATCACACTGTGTTTTCATCCTTAAAAAAGCTTCAGACTCGCACATAAATCATTTTAATTTTCCCGTGAGGCAGTAATAGAATTAATCTTCCATAAACAGATCTGTGGTCAATGCCATCCTCATAACATGTCTGGTTGGTTTTGGATCATCGCAGTAGTTTTGGGCTTTAAAATTTATTGTTATGATTAAGATTTACACTCTTACCCCATAGCTGCACTAAACGCACAGCGGATGGAGCAGAGGTGCAGCCGCTCTACCTGCAGAGCCGTTTTGTGCTGTGCTGTGTGAACCGTAAACAGAGTAAGATGGTAGGATAAAAAAACAAAGAGATCTATTCTTGCTCTGTGGGGCAGATCTCTGCTGATGTTAGCTGCTAGCACTTTCACACAGCGGAAGCCCTGCAGCCTCCGATCTGCAAACGGTCCACACATGTTCATGTTCAGTGGAGCCACAAGATTACAACCCCCCCCCAAAAACACTTTCTCCTGATCGTTCTCCTCCTTTTGTTCAATAACCTCTGACATCTCCTCAGTGAATGGTAGGTACCAAAGGCAGTCTTCAATTTCAGCAGTTCTCATTTTGTGTTTTGTCCCGTTTCCCAACTCGCTCCTTTTTTTCCTCCTCTTCCCCATCACTCCTCATCCAGCGGAGGCAGAGGCTGCCTGTCTCTCAGCCTGGTTCTACTAGCAGCTTCTTTCTGTTAAAAGGCAGTTTTTCCTACTGCTGCTGCCAAACGCTTCACTCACAGGGGATCGTCTGACTGTTTTCTCTCTGGTGCTGCAGCGTCTTTCCCTCACAATATAAAGCTCCTCGAGGCCACTGTTGTTTTGAATTGGCACTATATAAATAAAACTGCATTGAGCTGATCATTAGTGTAGCAATAAGCATGTGTGATGAGTTCATGTTGGAATCTGAACATCATTCGTTCATCATTAGTTTCATGTAGCTACATCACATCTCAGCAACATTATCTTTATTAATATTATCTTTTTACACTTCATCCTTTCTTCTGCACTTACTTCATGAATCCAGCTCCCCAGACAGTTAAACCTATGACTCCTTTTACAGCAGCAGCAGATGTAAATGAACCTTTATTCACGCAGTGTTTCATATTGTCCAGTTTGCTAATCTGCCATCAGTTTCCCATCAGAGGTTTATCCACAGGTGCATGCACAAACAAGCTGCAGCCTTTGTTAATGATATGGACGTGCCCATGAGAACACCTGCCCCACACAGGCTTCATATTTGAACAAACTCCTCCCACGGCGTTCAACCCAGTGAGACCAAAATCGCTCGACATCGTCAAGACCAGCGGGCCATCGAAGGCCGTCGAAGGTGTTGCAGAATATTGAACGGTGTTACCGTAGCAACACTCTGATTTTGCATTTCGTTTTAGTGGCTGTAAATCAGGCGTGATCCTACTAAATACATACATTCAGAATGGCAATTGGAACAACAGCGCCCCCTACAGAGTCAAACCGAAGCATGTGATCGATATCTGCACCTAACGGGCCAAGGAGGCGTTCAGCAGCTTTAATTATATTTGTAAAGCAGAAAGTCAGTGACATAGCAGCTCCTCAGCCTCGCCATCCATCACTTCACACATTTTTGTAATTTGTAAATTTTGTGGCCATCAGTTTGCCACAAAAATCAGAATTAAAATCCACTGAGAGGTCAAGGAGACTTGCAAATATCCAGGACAGATTAATCAAACAGAATGTGACCATATGACTCTAGCAGGAGCAGTTCTGTCGCTGTGGCTCAGGGGGCAGAGCACGCCTGCAAGATACTGAACCCCAAGCTGCTCTCTTATGCAACTGTTGGAGTGTGAATGTTAGAAAGCACTTAGACATAGAAAACAGCATGTGTGTGAATGGGTAAAGGCAAACGTGCTGCATAAGCACTTAATAAGAAGCAGTCCACTCACCGTTCTTGTGAATTTTTGGAGGTACAGAAGCATGAATGGACAGCACGAGTTCATTGGTCCTTCTGCTGGATGAGCTATAACGTAGTTAACAGGATAATTACATTAGATGGCTTCATGAGTGTGTGCCTGAAAGCAGCTTAAAAGTAGAAATTCCTCAGTGCTTGGGCCAGGTGGGGCTCAGTTTAGGCCCGGAACAGGTCAACAAAAAGTTCACAGCCCAACAGTGAGTAATCCACAGTGTTGGAAATACTTTGGACTTTGATCAGTAAATGAAGCTCCAGAAATGCATTACTTCAGTTTACAGCAGTGATGTCACCAGTGTGGCCCGGTTCTGCCTCTGCTCTTCATCTTCTGTAAGAACTTGTAAGTTAGTGGTTCTATTCAGGATCAGCGTGCGACATGATCAGTCACACACACACACACACACACACACACACACACACACGCGCACACACACACGCGCACACGCACACACACACACACACACACACACACACTGCTTTAAGAACTGTGACACTCTTGTGACACTATGGTAAAAGAATAACAGCTATAATTTCAGGCTTCTGCATGTGTAACCTGTATGACTCAACACCAGGACCCATCAAATGGAGCAGGTCTCAATGACTTTGTCTCAAAAGAATTTGAAGATTAACCATAAATGAGTATGTGACAGTTTTGGTCCTTGTGCCCACCGGTACAATATTTCCCTGACTGTGATGGGCCGGTTCTTATAAAGCACTTTTCTACTCTATAAAGCACTCAAAGCACTTCACACAACATGCCTCACTCACCCATTCACACACATTCACACGAGCTCTTCTTTCTACAGCTAAGCGCGTTCCATCTATTGGAAATCCATCACAACAACCGCCGCCTCACAGCCCTTTATACTGTAGAGACCCGACAATATTACAAACACCAGAAATCAGGTGACCCCCTGTGAGCGAGCACTTGGCGACAGTGGGAAGGAAAAACACAACATACACACACAATCCAATGAACGCATCAGCGAGCAACTCGGGCTCAGTATCTTGCTCAAGGATACTTTGGCATGCGGACTGGAGCAGGCAGGGATTGAATTACCAACTTTCCGATTACCCGCTGTACCTCCTGAGCCACAGCCGCCCCTACTGCAGTACATTCCTCCAGGCCAGCTTTGTTTGTGACTTCAATCTCAGTGCTTTGGAGGCCCTACTCGTCCAGGATGTCATGAACAACCATTTCCCCGTCTCTGGCCAGCAGAGAGCATGTGACACAGCAAAAGGCAGCAGAAAGCTTGAAGAAATGAAAGAATGAAACCTTTCTAACGGCGAACACAGCACACAGTTTTATTTAGAGCTGACCGGCTGCAATCAGCTGCCTCCTCGGGGCACGCAGTGGCTTTTACCTCAGCCAGAGACAGCTCGTCAGCATGAGTGACAGCAGCTGGGGCTGGAAACAGACCAACAGGGGTGGAGGAGGGTGGGGCAAATTATCAACTGTTTCATGGTCAGAAGAAGCACACTGCTTCAGAGGGAGGCTTGCTTTCATATGCTTTGATATTGAAAATACCAAAAACTGTTTATCTACAGAAATAAACACGAGGTTAAAATTGCTGCTGTGAAGCCCGTGAGCAGGATTTGGCGTTTCCAAGGTTATGAAGGTGGTTCAGGTCTCGCAGCAGTGTTTCAGATATTAATATGCCGCAGCAGCGTTTGCTGCAAACCTAATGGAACTGTTTTCTTTCTATATGTTGATAGAAGATCAGCATGTACCAAAGCACCACCTATTGACATCAGTTCTCTCTAAAATAGCATCACCATTCTTGTAGGATACCTTGGACCTCAGTGCATAGATAATAATGTTTTTAAAAGCTATTTAAATCCTTTAGATTTCCCACATTAGTATCAGCAGTTCTCTGCAGACTGAACTTTGTTCTTGCTTCATTTTTCCTGCTAGATTCAAACCGTAACCTGATCCTAAAGCACAGCACCAAACATTACACTGATGGACCCAATATGAAAGTCAGCCTTATAACATATTATAACATATAGCATTTATGGTCGTATGCTCTCAGTTTACCACTGAGGAAATGAATTCCTTATTACAGTAATTAAATATAATTACTGTAGACTTATACTTCCCTTAATGATGAGATATTGATATTGATAAGTCTATTAGCTTGCAATTCAGCATCAGTTCAGTGTTACTCATATATATGAGCAACAGTCGCCTCAACCCTGCAATAACAGAGAAACTGAAGCTCATCGGGATCAAGCAGGACTCAGTTTTCACCTGCAGCCGCCTCAGAGGGAAGTTTAAGCCCCAGAAGACGGGCAAAACCCGGCGCTTTATGAACCATGTGACTGACCTCTGCTTTGTGTAATGGTACTACTGCACATCACCCTCAGATACAGCACAGAAGCTGTGTGTTAGTTACTGAGACAGCAGCAGAGCTACATCACTGAGTTACTGTTAAAGGTCAGAGGTCAGTCATAGTTCCATATTTAGCTGGAAACATGCGGGGCAGCTTACCGAGTCTGTGATGAATGTAAAGCTTTACCAATAAAGGCAAAAAGATTATAATGAATGTGTCAGCTTTATAGGTTTGAAATGTTTCAGTGCAGTTTGGGAGGATGAGACATTTGAGTTAAAGAAGGCAGATCGTGTCGGGAAAATGAATCCATTATGAACGGATCCGGACTGGATGAGCTGGAAAATAACTGGAGCCTGAACTGGATCTGGACCTGATCCAATCCAATCCAATTGATTTATAAAGCGACCAGGATGAAAAACGAATTGTTCCTCTTGAATCCAAGGACGGATGGACCCTCCTTTCCAGCACCCTAGACCTTACCGGGGAGACTGAAGAGTGTGATCCCCCAATAGCTGGAGCACACCCTCCGGTCTCCCTTCTTAAAGATGGGGACCACCACCCTGGTCTGCCAATCCAGTGGCACTGCCCCAGATCTCCACGCAATGTTGCAGAGGCGTGTCAACCAAGACAGCCCTACAACATCCAGAGCTTTCAGGAACTCAGGGTGAATCTCGTCCACCGCAGGGGCCCTGCCACCAAGGAGTTGTTTAACCACCTCAGTGACCTCACCTCCAGTGATGTAAGTCCTCCCCCTCATCCCCAGACTCTGCTTCCACTACAGAAGGTGTGTCGGTGGGATTAAGGAGGTCCTTAATTAAGGAGGTCCTCAAGTTTCCTTGAGGCTATAGTCAGGCGGTATTCCTTCCACCGCCTGACTATAGCCTCAGTTGAAGTCAGCAACACACCACCCACACTATAGATCACGTGAGTAGAGCACCGCTTTCCCATCCTGAGTTGCCTGACAGTTTGCCAGAATCGCTTCGAGGCGTCCGAAAGTCTTTGTCCATGGCCTCTCTGAACTCCTCCCACACCCAAGTTTTTGCTTCGGCCACCGCCCGAGCCGCGTTCCACTTGACTGCCTCCGGAGTCCCACAGGCTAACCAAGCCCGATAGGACTCCTTCTTCAGTTTGGCCCCCTTCATCTCCGGTGACCACCATTTGGTTCGGGGATTACCACCACGTTTTCAAGTCTTAGAATCATTTCAGCCTCATCTTCACTCAAACATTCACATCATCTCCAAGATCCAGACATTTTCCATCAGTGGGTTTGACAGTCTGACACCTGTGCTCATTATAAATCCGTGACATCATCGCTGTCTCCGTCCTTACAGCCTGTTGACGACTGTAAAATCGCTCATGTTACATACAAAAACCAACAAACTAACATCTAACTGGGATTTCAGTGCTCATAAAAACATAAACGTCTGAAAATTAATTCTCTCCTTTGACACTGACAGCGACTTTATGAATGAGGAAATGAGTCAGACAGGTGATTCATGTGCAGCAGGAGGGGAGGAGTCAGAGAGACACTCGGCTAAGGTCCGGCCACCAGGCCCTCTCCCTTGAGCACCCTCCCCAGACCTGGCTCCAGGATGGGGCCCAGTAACCCTATCCCAGGCAGGGTAAACTGTTCCCTTGATCTTCCTCTCATAAGTGCTGTCTGAATAGCTCTTTGTCTTTGGCCCCTCACCCTGGACCAGTTTGCCTTGGGAGACCCCACCAGGGGGGAAACGTCCCCTGGACACCATAGTCCCATCACGACACTTATTGTGCGTCAACACATTCACCACAAAGCACTCTGTACCTTCAGTACAATTAAGGCAAAACTGATGCTTTGCTGTCCAGGTTCACATTGAGAGCAAAGCATCAAGGATGTATTATTTGAACGTATTAGACTGAGTGCACATGGCTGCTGCAGAGGCTCCTTTAAGTCAGCACAGCTTGTGTGTTTTTACAGCATAGTACTTCCAGGCACTGTGGCATGAAGAATGGGCTGCTTCAAGAGTAGATTAAAGTTTAGGCTCCTGCCACACGACAGATTCAAGTATGTTTTTGTGTAAACTGTGTTAAACTCAAAGCACATCTTATCAAAATACCGAGTTGTAAGTAAGTGAATTACACTGGAGCCCTGTGCAGCCTAGTTGCAGATTGTCCTTTAAGCAAGCTGTGATACGTGCACAGGCTCCAGCCCTGCTGCCTGAAAGGAAAACAGAGTTTTTCTATTGTGTTATGGATTGTTATGTCTTACTGCAATTTGTGCAGCGAATTTTTGTTTTATGGCTCTGAGTGCTGCAGATCATTTTTGTTATGAGCAGCCAGCAGCTGGAAATTCCGAACACTTTCAGCTGGTGAGAAAATCCATCTTTGACAGATATTCCAGCTGATGTCAAAACACAAAAAGTGTCCCTATAACCTCTTAATAGGCGCAGTCTATTGTGAAGTGGTCTGAAAATGACATCGCAGTGACATAAAAATCTGGAACCTCTGAGTCATTTCTGACAGCGCATCAATCAAATCACCAGAACCGCCTTCCCCCCTAAAAACACAGCTTGTCCTCGTCGATCACTCGCCTACTCTTCTACCGAAACATAGATTCAGACTTCCATGCCCTCCAGAATGGATTCTTCATGGCACATCAATAAAGTCCTAAATAAACTCCACTGCATATAGAAGTGCAGCTGCCCACTCACTCTCCTGTAAATGTATACGTCTAGAAGGTTCACTAGTTTTCTGTCCCGCAGCAGCCACTTCCTGCCAGACCCGGGCTAACAGAGGCTTCTGTATTAACCTCTCTTTGTGACTCTGTGTGTGTATAATGAGAAGTGAGTTTCAGCTTTAAGTGCATGGAAATGTGTCATACGTCAGATCATCGTTGAGAGAAAGGTGTCTATAAATAACATGTAATAAGGAACAAAATGTCAGGTTTAAAATGTCACTGACAGGCAGCCAGATGCTCTGTATGAGGTGACATCAACTGTGTTTTCTCAGTTAAGGTACAAAATGACCACAAAGAGACATAATTATAAATAGGTTCCATATATGAAGCCTCTCAGCCTGACGCTGGAATAATATATAGTTTTAAAGCAGAACCAGGTAAATTTCTGCTTCTTTTTTGTTCCGTTATGTTTGAAACCTTTCCTGACATAATGTAGGCAGCTGTTCCTGCACTGATGCATGAAGAGAATCGTACCCTGTATATAAAAGCGCACTTCACATTGAAACTGTTGTTTCCCAGTGGTCACATGTAGCTGCTGAATATCATTGACTTTCACTGCTCTGTGGTTACACTGCCACATTACTGTGAAGCTGGCTATGGCTTTACCTGAAAATAATCACTGATTAGGAAGAGCCTTTGGCACCGAGCACACATGATGTACGCTGTGGAGAATTAACCCACGCAAAGCTGCAGGTCCAGACAGCATTCCGGGTCAGGTTCTTAAGGACTGGGCCAAACAACGGGCCAGAGTTTTCACTGAGATTTTTAATCTGTGTCTGGCGACAGTCCCAAAGTGATTGAAATCAGCCATCATTGTGCCAGCACCACAGAAAAGAAATCACTCCTCTATCGGCCGGTGGCCCTCATCCCACCTCATCCCACCGGTTATGAAGTATTTTGAAAGACTGGTTCCCTCATATATCAAATACTCCGTTCCAGCCACAAGTGACCTGCACCAGTTTGCTTCCAGAGTTCACTCTGTAAGATTGCCATCTCAGTGGCTCTTCACACTGCTCTGACTCACTTGAAGAGACAGAGCACGTTCTGTATGTGAGGATGCTATTCATGTTTTTTTTTTTTGCTCTGCCTTTAATGATGTCATCCCCAGCAAACTGTCCTCCAAACTCCCCCATCTTCTCTGCGATCGGATCCAGGATTTTCTGCCTCCACACATCCTCAGCCAGCACTCTCAGCACTGGGACACCACAAGCCTGTGTGCTTGGTCCCATTCTCTGCTCCCTTTTTACCCCTGACTATGTCCCCACATACAGCGCTCACACCAGTTTGTGGATGACTGGGCTCATCACTGACAGCAACAAGCTACAGAAGACAAGTAAAGAATGTGGGGGACTGCAAAAAGCTCATCATCAACCTCAGGAGGTTACATCCTGCAGATCCCACTCCAGTCCTCATCAGCAGTGAGACTGTGAAGTGAAGTACCAGGTTCCTGGAGTTCATATCTCAGAGGACCTCAGGTGGACCAAAGACACCCTTGCATAGGTGAAGAAGGCACAGCAGCAGCTGGTTTTTCTGAGGCTGGTCTTCCAGGAGAGATGCTGGTTACTTTCTACCATTGCTCCATAGAGAGTATCTTAACATACTGCATCTCATCTTGGTGCTTCAGCTGCTCTGCAGATGACTGGAAGGGTCTCCAGCACACAGAAGATCACTGGAGGATATTTACAACTCTGTGCCCAAGGTAAGTCACCGGCATCTGTGAGGACCCCCACACCTATGCCCTCACCTCTCTGAACTGCTGCCATCAGGCAGATATTACAGAACCATTCACACCCACACAGCCACACTGAACAGCAGCCTTTTCCCAGAGCTGTGGCTGCTCTGAGCCAGGCTGAAAACATACAAACACAGCAGTAATGCAACACTGTAATGTTGCTCTGTGTGCATCATCCACTATTGATTTTCACACCGGATGCTGTTACACACTTTACTCATCCTCCTGAACGTTGCATAATATTGTTGTACTGTTGCATGATTAGTTTTCATTGTTTTGCGTTTCTTTGTTACTATTTATAACTTTGTGCTGAATGTCTGCAGAGCTGTAAACTAAACTTAATTGCACTGCGTAATACATGTATCACAATGACAGTAATTCTAGTTAGCAGCCACTAAAATCACTCCATGGGGCTAAAGGTTCAGGGTAGATCAATTAGCGATACAGATATGGTAGATGGCTAATCACTGTTTTCATACATCAGTGCTCTGTCTCCTCAGTCCTCTGGATAACAGCACCTCATGTTACACTAAATAACTCCGATATTAACTGTTGTTCTGTCTCATTAAAACATTAAATAATATTCCAGACATTTCTGTGCACCCAGACAACGACTGGGCACCAAGCTGCTGCAGTGCTTATCTGATCCCTGCTCAGTTCAGCCTCCTGTGATCCGCGTGGCTCCAAAAGCACAGATTTGCAAGTGAGGGAGCAGCTTGAGTGACAGCCCCCGAAGACCATACGACTCAACTCACAGTTAATAAATGCAGTTTATGTACGTTTGTTAGCTAAATGTCATCGTTATGAAGACACTGCTACTGCACACACAGTCTTCTTCTGGTGTTTTTGGCAGTGTCAGGTCAGCCTGACCGCTCAGATCAGGATGATGTTGTGTGGAAATTAAAGATGGATGAAGCTTCTGTGTGAATTGTGCCAGCAGAGCAACAGGCACACTTTTTCACAGGTATCCTGATTCTGATCTGGATATGAGTCACCTAAGAAACATTGAGAGGAGATCAGGTCCATATCGCCTTACCAGAGTCAAAGCCTCCAATTCACTCTCCATTTTAGGATGCCAATCATATCTAAGTTTATTTGTCACATACATGGTCATACAAAGTACAAGTAGCAGTGAAATGATTGCCCTTACACAACGGCACAGAGATGAAAGATGTGGATACAATAGTTTCCAAATATGATCAAAATATGATCAAAATATACTGAGAATATGCACTAAGATAAAATGAAAGAAGAATAATTAACAAAATGTAGTCAAAATACAAAATTAACAAAAAATATGTACACTAAAAATTTAACAATATAAACACTAAGACAGGGTATGTTGTGGGAGGGGGTACAGGGTGCATAGTACAGCACAAATAATCCAGTGTTAATAGCATGATATGATTGTCCAGCTCAGTGGGAGAGTCAGTGAATGATGAGTGGTGTGTGTGTGTGTGTGTGTGTGTGTGTGTGTGGGGGGGGGGGGTAGTTCATTAGCTGTCCTGATCAGGGCCCTAATAGCTGCAGAAAGAAGCTCTTTGGGGAGCGGAAGCGTCTCCCTGACCCCCACAGAGTCCATGGTTGGGATGACTGGGGTCTTTCACGGTCTTCCTGGCTTTGGTCTGGACCCGCCTGTAGTAGATGGGCTGCAGGTCAGGAAATTCAGACCCAACGATGTGTTCTACTCTTCGAAGAGCTTGTCTGTCCTGCTTGGTGCTGTTCCCAAACCAGACTGTGATGTTCTCCGTGAGGATGCTTTCAATGGTGCAGGTGTAGAAGTTCAGCAGTACCTTGGAGGGCAGTCTGAAATCTCTTGGACGTCTGAGGTGTTAGAGACGCTGGCGAGCCTTCTCAGCTATGAAGCTGGTGTGGCAATACCGCGACAGGTCCTGCGAGATGTGTACTCCAAGGTACTTGAAGCTGTCTGCTCTTTCTACTGGGGCTCCATTGATGTGGACAGGCTGATAGCACTGCTCCTGCTTCTTGCTGCAGTCCACAGTCAGCTCCTTTGTCTTGCTGACACTGAGCAGAAGATTATTGTCCTGGCACCAGTTTTCCAGGTGTTTAATCAGGTAGGCCCTCTCATCAATGTCTGAGAT
This sequence comes from Cichlasoma orientale, assembly GCA_034780415.1. Lineage (NCBI taxonomy): Eukaryota > Metazoa > Chordata > Actinopteri > Cichliformes > Cichlidae > Cichlasoma > Cichlasoma orientale. Next base: position 294,929 of record JAVDPK010001236.1, read on the forward strand.
CAGGCCCAACACTACGGTGTCATCAGCAAACTTCACAATGGTGGTAGAGCTGGAAGCGGCCACACACTCATAGGTGTAAAGCAGGGGGCTCAGGATGCAGCCCTGAGGGGCACCAGTGCTGAGGGTGAGGGTGGATGAGACATGATTGCCCAGGTGGGTCAGTGTGGTGTGTAAACAGATGTGTAATTGCATGATGGGTGGAGCGGTTGTGACGATACAGCTGCACACTTACAGTTCCAACCTTACAGCAAACAAAGGTCTCCCTGGGATTAGGATGTGATCTAAATGTCTTAAATTGTTTTGAAAAACATCTTTGATTTTATTTTTGATCATTCAATTTTTTAAACCTTTATTTTACCAGATAAAATGTTTGAGAACCAGTTCATTTACAAACATGGACCAAATTAATTTTACTTATAAAGCACCAAATCACAACAAACACTCGCCTCAAGGTGCTTTATAAAGACCCTTCAATAACACAGAGAAAACCATCAAAACAGGAAGAAACAGGCCCAGGGAGGAGAGGCCATTTGCCACTAGCGGTTGGTGGTGAGAGCAGTGAGACAGGACAAAGTTACTTTGTCTCATTATTCAACAAACTTGGTGCATCCTATGACAGAAGAACCAAAGGCATGGGCAGGTGCAATTCCAGTGTGTTCTGACTCATCCACCTGCATTCAAATTACAGTTTGATTCCTCAAGTGTATTCTGTTTTCAATATGCTATCCAGCTACTACTATCCAACATGTGCAACTGTTTTAGGCATTTTACATATTTTCTTACCCATCTAGACAATACCAATAGCATGAGGCAGGTGTCAGGGTGGTCCCAAATTCATTCTGCAGCAGGACGACGAGTCCAAACACAGAGCTAGTCACGAAACACCTTTAAAAACGCTGCTTTGTGTGAAAACTGTTGTGTCCACATTAATGTTTTCAGGTTGTTTGTGTATCGACGTCTGTCCACAGTGAAGTGCCTCACCATCATAATTAATTAACCAGCCTAATTGTTGTCCTGCTTTCAGTGAGAAAAGCAACAAAAAGGAGGGGGCTGGAACCAAGAGAAAAGGATGCAGGGCTGTGCTGGGACTGTTTGAAAAGACAGAATCCACAGAAGAACTTGGGGAAGTTACCCAAGATGTTCGAATTTCTACTTGCCAATAACCTTGAAAAATGTATGCTGTTTTGTATAAATGCTAATTACATTTTTTGCCACTTGTACACAGCAGTATGTATAGATGCAGAGTCTGTGCATGGAATTGTGGAACTCACGCCTGCAGTGTAACAGATTTTATCAAAGATTGCTGGTTTTAAGGATACTTTTAAATGTGTTTTCCAGCACCATCTTCCTGCTGAGAAAGCAGAAGCTCACTGCTGCACGCCTCAGGGGATGGAACAGAGTCTCTCCAAAGGAAGGCGCTGCAGATGGTGGCTGACAATTGATTACAAACGAAAGCTCAACACTGGGCTTAGCCGGGGTAAGTGGAGCAGGATTCGAGCTCCTGAAGCATCTTTCTGAGTTGTGAAAGTTGCTGGTTAATGGCTTGCTGCCACATAATTAGTGACCTCAACACTTACTTCTGGCAGCCTAATAAAATCTGTGGTTCCAAGAGTCCAACCTGGCTGAAGTAAACGGGTCTAAGACAGTGGTTTTAAACAGTATCTTTTGTTGAGTTCTAATTACACAATAGTCACTCTTGCACCTTGAATCTTGCACCTGACAAAGTATGAAAAACTAACAAAATCAATGAAACCTAAACTAAAACTAAGCATTAAACAAATCCTAAAACTAATAAAAACAAGCAAAAGTGCTCTGAAAACAAATTAAAACGAACTGAATTACAGAGAGAAAAGTTAGGAAATAAAAAAAGGAAATAAAGCTAAACTATGATGTAAAATCCAGAACTATTATAACCCTGGTGTGTAGGACTGCTTAGATGCTCCTGTTCCTTTTTTCTGCTCCCACCTGTTCACTGGCTGGCACACCTGCTTCCCGTCAGCTCGTTTCACTCTGGGCGCTGTTCAAGAAAGGTTTAGGCTTAGGTTTAGTGAAAACACTGAGTTTGTTAACCCTGAAATGAGCAAAACTCAGGGTTAGTCTGTTCATAAAGAAAGCTAACTTAAACTCTCCATCCATCCACCCATGGACTAAAATGGTAAATGGACTAGTTCTTATATAGTGCTTTTCTACTCTGAATGAGCACTCAAAGTGCTTACATTTACCCAGTCACACCCATTCATACAAGCACTTCCATATATATCTAAGCTAAGTGCTTTTATTATCTACCATTCACACACACTCATACTCCGACTCTTGTGTCGGAGAGCAACTTGGGGTTCAGTATCTTGCCCAAGGATGCTTTGGCATGTGGCCCGGAGCAGCCAGGAATCGAACCGCCGACCTTCTGATAGGCAGGTGACCTCCTCTACCTCCTGATCTACAGCCACTCCACCCATCCAGAACAGCCCCAGTTCATTCGTCAATCTCCTGCTCCTCTCTCCCCTCACTCGAGAACAAGACCCTGAGATACTTAAACTCCTCCACTTGTGGGAGCAACTCATCCCTGTGTGGGCACTCCACCCTGTTCCAGCGGAGAACCATGGCCTCAGACTTGGAGGTGCTAATTCATAGTCCTTCCACTTGACACTCCGCTGCAAATTGCTCCAGTGTGAGCTGGAGGCCACTCCCTGATGAAACCAAATGGAACAGATCATCTACAAGAAGTAGAGATGAGATCCTGAGTCACCCAAACTGGAAGCCTTCCACAACAGACTTGATTACAGGGGGCAGCCCTGACGGAGTCCAATACCCACCGACTCTCCTCTAAAGTACCCTGGCACAGACCTCAGCAAGGCCAAGTAGGGTGTGATCCCCCTATTGGGGACCACCATCCCAGTCTGCCAATCCAGAGGTCCCACCCCAGATCTCCATGCAATGTTGCGGAGGCATGTCAACCAAGACAGCTATATAACATCCAGGGCCTTAGAGACTCAGGGTGAACCCCATCCACCCCAGGGGCCCCGCCACCAGGGAGTTATGTACCTGCCTCTGTGAGTTGTCCTCCTCATCCCTAGACTCAGGTGTGCCAGTGGGATTGAGGTGATGATCAGAGATCATCTTTCTACCACCCAACTATGTCCTCAGTTGAAATCAGCAGCACCCCACCTGCACTGTAGTCTATATAAAAGCACAGCTTTCCCCTCCTGAGTCACCCGAACTCTGCCCATACCCAAGGTTCTGCTTCATCTACTCCAAGAGCCACATTCCACTTGGCCTGCCGGTACCCGTCAGCTGCCTCTGGGGTCCCACTGGCTAACTAAGCCTGATAGGATTCCTTCTTCTTCCTTCACCTCCGGTGTCCACCATCTTGTTCAGAGATTACCATCACAACAAGCACCAGCCACTTTGCACAAGGTCCATTCGGTCTCAGTGTCTCCAGTCTCTCTAAGAATGCTGTTGAAGTTCTGCTGGAGGTGGGAAATGAATATCTCGCAGACCCTCCCACCCCCATGTTTGGGGGATGCCAGCCCTGTCCAGCATCCTCCCCTACCGCCTGATTCAACTCACAGCTCAGCTCCTCTCTTCACCAGAGTCCAACACATATGGCTGCAGAACTGACGATATGATTACAGAATCTATCGATTACCTTTGGCGTAGGGGGTCCTGGCGCACTTATCAATACCCTGATGTTTGAACATGTTTTTGTTATGGGCAAAATGGGATTTGCACAGAAGTCCAGTAGCAGAACACCACTCGGGATCAGATCAAGCAGGCTGTTCCTCCCAGTCACCCCTTCCAGACGTTACTGTCATTGCCCAAGTGAGATCTGAAGTCTCTGAGTAGGACAGCAGAGTCGCCAGGCGGAGCACCCTCCAGCCCTGCACCCAGCGACTCCAAGAAGGCTGAGTACTCTGAGCTGTCATTCAAAACATGAGCACAAACTGCAGTCAGGACCCTTTCCCCAAACCGCAGGTGTGAGGAAGGTGGCTACGGCTCAGGAGGTTGGTAGTTGTTGGCTGCGCCACTCTGCATGCCAAAGTATCCTTGGACAAAATGCTGAACCCCAAGTTGCTCCCAATTTACTCATCCCAGTGTGATTGTGTGTATGAATATTAGATAGAAAGATAAAATGATAAAATAAGATAAACAGTATTGTCATTGTAGGCACAGGCAATGAAATTGGAAGTGCTGCTGAACTGCATACAGCCATACTATTAAAATCAAAGAGTTATAAAAACAGTATGTTCTATTCTATCTGAATAGAAACAATAAATAACAATATATAAATCTATCCACAGTGGCACAGGTAGGCAGTGTACAGGTAGATGGGTATAGCAGAGGTCACTATTGCACTGGGATCAGCAGTGTTCAGTGACAGGTTATTTTGGGTATTGAATGGCCTGATGGCCCATAGGAAGAAGCTGTTGGTCAGTCTGCTGGTCCTGCTTTGTATGCTCCTGTACCTTCTTCCAGAAGGCAGCAATCTAATGAGGTGGTGCCGGGATGAGGGTCCTCGATGAACCTCTTCGCTCTGGAGAGGCGGGAGCCGGCAATTTCAATGGGAGCGGGGAGATGGCAGCCAATCATTTTTTATGCTGTCATTCGCCTTTGCAGCATGTGTCTATGTGCTGTAAAGCAGCTAACATACCACACAGAGACTGAGTATGACAACACACTCTATGGTTCTCTCAGGAACTCTCAGGAAGTGGAGTCGCTGTTGGGCAGCTGTGTTGTCTGAACAGGAGAGGTTCTCTATGATGTGGGGACCCAAGAACTTGAAGGAGGGGACCCACGCCACACACGGGAGGTGAGGGCAGTTTTGTTTCTCCTGAAGTCTGTGATGACCTCCTTGGTTTTAATTGTGTGGAGGGACAAGTTGTTCCCTGCAGTCCACTCAGCCAGCTGCTTTACCTCGTCTTTGTAGGCCCTCTCATCTCCTCCAGCTGTAAGGCCCACCAGAGTCGTATCACCTGCAAACTTCATGATTGAGTTTGTGGGATGGGAGAGGGTTGTTCTTGTTTATAAGGATGTCAGGCATGATCGTATTGAATGCAGAGCTGTAGTCTATGAAGAGCATTCTGACAGAGGGAGCTCTAAGTGGTGCTGAAGGCAGTGGACGTGGCGTCATCAGTGGATCTGTTTGCTCTGTATGCACACTGATGGGGATCGAAGGAGAAAGGCTGATATGTTGTGACACGAGCCTCTCGAAGCATTTTGAAATCATCGGGGACACTCTTTTCTGATATCCAACCTGTGTGGTGCAGCAGAGACAATATTCAGCCTCACCACTGTGATTTCTATCGTCAGTCTCCTGATCCTGTCTGACGCGACATCATCCATGTACTCTTCCTTCTGTACACAGTGAAGAAAAAATGTTAGCTTCTCCGTATCTACACTATAGCAGAACAGGTTGAGTTCACCTCCGCTGCTCCTGGCCTTGCTTCCCTTCCATCGTCTCTTGCACACACATCTACCTTTCTTCTCTCCATCTCGTTAGCCACTCATGCTGCCTACATTTAACATCCCTCCTCTCACCTCCACATTGCTGCCTTTCCGTCTCTCTTGCTGTCTCCAAACATCCTTCGTCCTCTACTCTTCCTCTGTCTTTGGCCAACAGCAGCACAGTTTCCAGCAGCACCCTGCTGGAAACCAGAGGTGGTGGTTGTTAATCCTGGCTACCTCCGATCCATTAGTGAAATCTTATTGATGATCCATTTGTTTGATTTGGCAAAGACTTTATGCTGGATGTCCTTCCTGACCTCCTGATTCATCCGGGCTTGGGACCCGCTCTAGGATTGTGGCTGGGTTAACCCAAAAAATAATTTTGAAATATAAACATACATGTATGTACACACGCTATGTTTATAGTGAATTGAATGAATACAATTATGTGTGTTACATGACGCCAGTGATGTAATTTAATTTCCTTTCTTACCTCTTTTATTTCCTGTCCCTGTGGCCCTTCCCTCTTAGCCAACAGAATTATACACTTGTAACAAGACAACTAATCTCACTGATGAAAGATGCTACGATGAAGATCTGACTTTGTAATTTCTAATTACTGGAGTGTAAATATGTGAAGTAATGTTACAAGACTGATCCATTTCTCTCTGGAAAGCCTAATGAGGCAGATGTACATCGGGCTGACTTTGAGTGTTAATCACTCCACAGAATCCTGGTATGCTGTGGGAATCAAAAACAATGGCGACAAGCCCTCATCAACATGCCCATTAACAGTATCCTTTCCTGATCAGTACACTGGCAGCTACAGAGCCAGTCCAGAATGTTCTCTTTGTACAGAAATGCATGAATAGATTGCTTTACATAACATTCTGTTATCACTCCAGTAGAATTCACATGGAGGAAAATGTCATTGGCAAATATCAACAAGTCTCCTCCAAGGTCAAAATCAAGAAAGCCACAAAACAACGCTTTCTGGCACCATTGCAACAGAATGAGCTGGAACGCTGAGTATCCAAGGTGATTTTCTGGGCTATGTGCACATTTTCTGCTTCACAACTACCAACTGCAATAAAATGAAGCTCATTTGGATGTGATTATTCACACAAATACTTGCAGATAAGCACCCCATTCGTTTCAGTGAAGCAGCTCCAGAGAGAGGGTCTTGGAACAGTAATGAAGTAACAGTTTAGTGAGAAAATGTTCTCTGCATTGGATATACTGTCTTAGGTACAGAGTCAGAACCTGTTTATTGTAAAGGAAAAACCTGGCCAAGTCCACCCCAGGTGGACACTAAAGTCTGGGCCTGGTCTTAAGTTAAACATGTGCCTCCCGATGAAATCACAAACTTTAATCGAAATCTCATTTAGCACAGACAGGACACAATGAAGAAATATTATATAACAGATATTAGCTTGTTAATGCTCTGGTATGGTGTGCTGAAAGCTTTGCTGGCTGAAACATGGTGCCATCTAAGGTTTCAACACAGCTGTAGCATCAATCATGATTTTCTATGATTATCCACAACATTATAAGGAACCTGTGATTCCAGAATGAACACAAGGCTCCTGTAAACTCTTTGCTAAATGATGTAAGCAGCCAATCTTATTAGAGCATTCATTTTTTCCCAGTGTTTGATGTTGTTACTCGGATTGACCCGTCTAAATGGGACTTAACTGATTAAATAAAAGTCTCATGAAAGAAATAAGATTTGAATCACCCACTACCTAAGTGATGACAGTGCATGCTACAGAGCTGTAAACTCAAGTCCAGCTGGAGCTGCTACTTCACCAATATTTTCACTGCTGCCGACTTTACAGCAGAAAAAAGAAAAGAACGTTTTGAACCTGTTTTGGTCTCTAAACGCTCGCTGAAGCCTTCCATTGATCCAAACAGTGACGGGATTAGCAGGGACCTATTTCGCCCATATTAGCTCGTCTTTGCTGTTAAATCCAGAATTGATCTTAAACTCCTTTGTCTCACATATAAAGTCCTGATTGAGGCCCAATCATTACCTTAAAGACCTCATACGATGATATTTTCCTAATACAGCGAACGATGTGCACCACCCAGCGGAACACACCTCAAACTCGGCACCCACACCTACCAGGAAAATCATTACATCAAGTCTAGACACCTCAAATTAAGGTTGTGGCAATAACCAAGTTCTGCTCAAGTCACCACGCCTGATCATAATTTCATTTTAGAACCATCTCTGCAGACTCGAGTGGTTCTGACACCAACAGGTTGTAGAGCTTCTTGACTGTGAAGAACTTTTTCTGATTGTCTTGCTGTAAACAGAATGCCTGGCATTGCCTTAAGACCCTGATAGAAATAATGTGGGCCTAATTGGGTGTGACTAACTCTCCATCATATTCAGTTTACACAGATGTTTATATTTTGTTCAGAACCTTGAGACTGTAGTGATTTCCAATCACGCTAGTCTGCAGCAATTTATAGGATGCCATTTATATTTACTTTGAAGCCGCGGGGAATGTCAGTGTTTCCTGTAAAGAGCAGGGAGAATGTGAAGGACTGTGTTGTGTCCCACACAGATATGAATATTTTATTGGGCTGCTTAGAGGTCACTGCACGTCAGCCGTGACAGCCGCATAAATCAAGAGCCATATCAAGCAGGACGATGTTCCTGAGCTGAAGCAGCCTGTTAATGCAAGGCAGCTCTGACCCTTTCTGTTGGTGACACACAAACACAACAGGAGCGCAAGTCTTATTTATCACAACATTTATGTGTTTATTTCTGCAGAGATTAAATAAAGACCATTTAGATTTTTTCATATATTCTGCATATTTAACACTTGAAAGCTGCACATTGTCAGCAAAGACACTTTCACTATTCTTAGTTTATTACAGGACACCGAAATGTCCCTCTCCAAAGCTCAGAAAAGATCTATCTAGAGAGTTGGCTCATAGCCTGGGGGTCCTTGCAAAAGTGTTTGAAAGATAATATCTGTGGGTGGACAGATGGCTGCAGAAAAACAAATACTGAAAATAAAATTATTATATAATTATTTTCATTTTAGGTTAGGCCATATCTGTGCCATAATAAACAGGATTATGTGTGATATTTTGCCTTAGAAGAGAGTATGTTTGCAACAAACATAGAAAGGGGACCGAAAGGAGATGGTTGTGGTTCAGGAAGTAGAGCGGGTTGTAAAGTCACTGCTTCAATCCCTGGCTACTCAAATCTGCACATCAAATTCATATTCATGTTTATATAGCACCAAATCACAACAATCAAAAAGGAAAGCTTTAAGCCTAATCTTAAAAATAGAGAGGGTGTCTGTCTCCTGAATCCAAACTGGGAGCTGGT
>JAVDPK010001236.1:351451-363294 GCA_034780415.1 Cichlasoma orientale
GGCACAGGACAAGAACACAGGTCAAAACTAAACATAACTCAAAACGCTGGGTCCAGGGACCCAGGACCATGACACTTTTCAGCCTAAACCTCTTCGTCCTTCTTTAAAAAACGTGGATATTGTGTTCTGACATTTAGAATGGATGCTACTCTATTATGTACACAGTGGCCACTGTCTCACTTGTGGCCAATAAACTGGCTGGCCACTTTATGAGCCACCTCCCTTCAGCTTCGTAACCTATTTACCTCCAAGTATTTATTAGGAGCAGCAAGCCACAGAGCTACACCTGCAGCAACAACCCACCACAGTTTCCCCAGAAATCACACTATTACATCTGAGACTCTTTGCTCGCCAGCTCCTCCTCAGCTCAATCGTGTGACGCACGCTTCTAACAGTTTCCACGCATGTTGTACTGTTTTTGAAAACTGGGGGGGTGAAGTGGAGAGCCAGTCAGAGTGTTCAGCTGCTGCTGAGCCCACAGGTTTCCCTCTGCAGCCGTCATTTCCCCACAAATCACAGAAAAACTGTCAGAGGTAATATACACCACCTGTCAGACGTGACTGAGGGCCCATCATAACTGATAATAAATTTATGATGTCATAAAGTCACAATAATTCATATTTGAGCTATTATGTTTAATAATTCATGCAGTTGTTAATATTAATGTCATTATGAATATTCAATAATGTCATTGATAAATGTATTGGTCAGAAAATGACTGTATAAAAGCCTCTTCATGTCAAAATGTTTTTGAACAGTGAACAGGGCGATTCTCTTCTCTATAGATTTCTACCCTGACTCTACTGAGGCAACTGGCAGTGAAGGTCCTGGTCCTGAACTGGGACCCCCTACCTGCTCGACCAGGTAGAAACCGGTGACACAGGGCTACGGCTGACCAATCAGAATCCAGTGATATAGACTGAAGTGATGCAGCTGACCGATCTGAAGAGTTCTTTAGGCTGTGATGGGAGCATACGTACGCAGACGCTGCATTGAGCGGGTTTGGCTGTGATACATAAAGCACCGTTCTACAAAGGTCTGTTAATGCGTCTCATTCACACATGAACTTACATATACTGGGAAACTGACCGGCACCATAAATAACACAGCTTTCCCCCATAATTATAAATATGATTCATGTATGTCAGGGTGCAGCATCAAACCAGCGTCTGTATTTCTAATGTTTTTATCAGTGATTGCAGCTCCTGATGTTTGTAACATTGTTACTGTGATGATAAATGTTACAATAACAGATCCTGACATGTAGATATAACATCAGCAGGTTTATGAATTTAAAAAAAACGTTTTTATATTCAGTGATTTTTATCAGTTTAAGTATTAATGACGATCTTAAAGGCAAAAATGAACAAAGTTTACAAATTAAAATATGACACCATTTCCTGTTAGCAGTGAAACTGTAAAATTATAGCTCGTGTTTTATTACATACAGTAAAATGTTATGGTTAAAAAGGTAAAACAAAGAAGAGCTATTTCCAACTTTTGTAATAAATGATATATTATCATTATTACACAGAAACAAGCGGGACAAGAAGCATGAATGTAAAAACAGAGTGATGAGCAGAGAGCAGCAAACAGAAGGTGTGGAAGATCAATCAGTCTTTATTTATATGGCGCCAAATAAAAAGTCATGAATCACCGGAGTGATCAGGGACCCTCTGACTCTCAGCTGATCTCCTTCACTGCGCCCTCAGGATCAGCCCTCCTGTGTTTTCTAGTGCGATCAATGTTGCAGGTACAGCATCAGGCACCAAACTAGCACAGCACACACGGCTTCCCAAAACCTGGCAAACAACAAACTCTGAGATGTAAACGAGAGCTTTCTCCACAAGGCCGCCAAAGCGGGTTGGTGGGTAGCTGCAGACACACACAGCTGCAGGAGTGCTGGCAGAAGTGGACGGGTGGAAGCTCTTCAGCTGGCCAAAGGGACACGGTGTCATCGTCTGCTGCCACACTACCTGCTGTTTGGTAACACACCACACCGCACCATTACACCGCAGAAGATGGCCTGCTGAAGGGTTGTTATTCTGCATGTGCGCGCGTGCACACACACACACACACACACTGTCCACCCTCTCCAGCTATGGCTTCACTGAGTCGCAGATCATCCGGTGATGATGCAGAGTATGTGCTAGGAGAGACAAGGGTGAAAATATTACAGTCCATCACAGAGTGCATATTCAGTGCTGACGTGTGCTGATGTGCATGTGTGTACATGAGTATGTCTGAGAGACTGACAAAAGGTGGGAGGTGGTGGAAGTGGCGACAGAGGGGGGGTGATGCTCACTACTTATGTAATCCTTGCAGCCTAGTGATACACCTGCCCTTTGAAGATGAGACCAGAACAGAAGAGTGAATGAACGGCTGCATCTGTGATCCTGACTGACCCGGTCTGCCACAGGTCTGACATGCTCACTGCAGGGATCATCACTGCTGCCCCGGCTTTCACAGCCTTTATCTCTGGAAACCTGCGTGGTAGCAACAAAGTTAAGCAGCAACACTCAGAGCAGTTCAGCCACTTCAGTAAAGTAAGACTGACTCATTGTTTGGAGGCTGGTGTCGCTGCGGGACTTCACAGTACTGTGAGCGGACCTACAGCGTTATCTGCAACATCAGCAAATTCTGTTTTCAAAATGACCAAATATAATAAAAAAAAATTGTTCAGTCTTACCTGTGAAAGGTAATCCCATGTGACAAAAAGGTTTGACCAACTCTGCACAGCACAGGAGCGTGTTTCTGTTTATAATAACCCGTCCTGTGCACAGCTGTGCTGAGCAGCTTTAAAAAAGGCTTCGCTAATCTTTACTCTTATTTTTAGATTCTTTATTTGCTTTATTAGTGATGTTGGTATTATACAGCCTGCCTATACTGGAGCTGACAGGTGGGAAAGAAGTGACACACACACACACACACACACACACACACACACACACACACACACACACACACACACACACACACACACACACATATTGTGATGTTGTTATTAGATTTATGTTTCCTGATGTTTTTCATTTGTATTTTTACAGATAGTGATTTAAACGATGTTGTCAGCGTTTCGCCCTCTGATTTGGATATTAATGAGTCTCTAATTGTTTGTATTCACATATCATTTGATATTTAGAAGAAATGGGGTAAAATAGGACAAAAGTTTCAGTTTAAAAAAAAACAAAAGCATTTCAGACTTTTTGGAGCAGGACCGCTATCTGTTTGGCACCCCACCAACGCCTCACCCCGCTCCGGCCTCCCCGGTCTCCTGGCCCAAGCCCCGCTGCATGCAGCAGGTCGTAAAAATATACAACTCACTGCGGCCCAAAGGGAGCGACTGCTGGGCGAGTCAGGCCAGCCAGCCAAGGGTGGGAAGAGTGGAAGGAGATTATGGGAGCAGCAGCGCGAGCAGCATCAAGCAGACCAGCAGCAGCAGTGAGTCTGGAGCCAGGAGCAGTCATACAGGCGAGCTCTGCTTCAACCTTTGCAGCATTTAAAAAGCTTAAATGCTACAAGGAAAAAAAGGAGACTGATGGCTAATAAATGTAAAATTGTGAGAAAGAAGAGACACTTCCTGACTCAAAAGGGGGCTTTCAGCTACCTCCACTCGCTACAGTTTTACTGCTGTGGCTGAGCTAGTCGCAGGTGCACAACCTCTTTATTAAAAAAAAAAATACAGAAAATGTACTTAATCTCTCCTGAACAAATAAAACATCTGCATGAAGCCAAATTGAGGAAGTATCAGACAAAAAGCTGAAAATAATTTGGATTGTAAAACGAGGGAAATATTGGATGAGGTGAGAGTACCGCCTAATGAGGAGATTAAAAGTATAACACAAAGATATCTTAATCTGCAAAAACAAAAGGGTGCAGAAAGAGTGTGAGACAGAATCAGTCCTAAATGCTCAACAACATGAATCCTGCTTTTAAAAAATACTGAGGATATTATGTGTAAACTATCAGACTCAGAAAGATGTTTTTATCAACTTCTCACAGGACTGAGCATTCCCGGAGGCCTGCGTGACCGAGTGTGTCTGTGATAACACACTCTTTATTTTCTGTATTATTGTACAATATTACCTTACAAATAAAGCACCTTGAGGCAGCTGTTGTATATAAATAAATTGGATTCAAAATCTGATTGGAATTAAAAATACTCCACAGTGGGTCATGTGATAGCATGCCAGGAGCTTTCAGACAGCCTGACTCTTCATCAGCATCACCAAAGATGCTACAGCTTGGCGCCTCACAGCCGGCGCCATCCACAGGACACCTGGAAAATAAGATGACAGATAACATCAAACACAATGTTGGTCTTAGTGTTATTTTCTAACTCTTTCTATTGTAAAACAATAGAAAATGTCCATTATGAAACGTTGTGGATTTTAGAATGATGAAATAGCTGCATGTCACTTTTTTTTTTTTTTTTACTGTTTTTGGACACAAAACAGAAAACATAACTTTGAAAGACACAAAGATTTATTCTTGAAAGTTCTGAAACAAATTTTTAAAATTTAAAATGAAAAGTTTGTCTTGATTTATGTGACTACAACAAAGGTATGAGCAGTATTCCAGAATGTTCTCGGTTCTTCTAGAAAGTGTTCCAGAGAATTGCTGCAGATTCTGGAAGATTCTTCATGTTTCTTGCTTTTTGCATGAAAATTGTGCAACATTTGAAACGATTATTGAAATCTCAGAAAATTCTTCTAAACTCAAATGTTTTTTGTTTGATCTGAACAGTTTTTTTGTGTAATTTTTCTTACATCAATTTATTATTTTTTCTTTTATTTGAGTATTTTGTAAATTTTTATAGGGAATTTTTGAAGAGAAAAAGGTTCAAACCTAAATGAAAACCACTAACTGGCATTATATGAGAAAATGACAAGTTTGTAAAAATCATTGTCCAAATCACAAAAGCAAAGTTATGAGATCAAAAAACAAAAAAACATGTACAGAACTAAAAAAAGACAAAGTGGAAATGTGTTACTAGTGCAATCGCTCTATCACTGTGTTGGTTAAAGATGAAAGAAGCTATATTTTAAATAAATAGTTGTTTTTGTTTAAAGTTACTTTTTGCTGTCTTAATGGTTTTTACATGTAAAAAACACAACACATTAAATTACATTGTGTTAAGCTTTTTTAACCATAGTGACCGTTAATAACGAGAACAGAAGGTCTGGTTATAAATCCCGGCTTTTTTTTCTCCAAAAAACGTTAAAGATGATTTTAGATTTTAAAAGAAGCAGCAACACCTCCGTCTTCATCCAACGTTAATGCGAGTCAGTGGGTTCCTGGCATGTGAGGAGGGTCTGTGTTCATTATGAAATTCGTGGGTCGTCTAAATCATCTCTCCACTAAAGGAAGTTGCGCAAAATCCACCAAAATGATTTCCCACTAATACACACATGAGGCTTTCCAACTGATGATTGAGCCTCAAAAACAAACAATAACAAACAAAAATCTTCTTGGTGATAATCAACCAAGATTGATGTTTCCAGGTTAATTCTGATAGGAGCTGTAACAGGCATACACAGCGAGGGTCGTTGTGTTGCTGCATCTTTGACCAAGATCAGCTGTTTATGCCATGCAGACCCAGTCACAGGTGTGGGGCATTTTGGGGATGGAACAGGTTTTTAGTTTAGGGGTAGAAAGCATTGGCTTCCATCAAAGCCACTGTTTGGCCGATACACAGTCACCTTCTTCACAAACAAAGAGCGATCTCTAAAATATGCAAACCATAACCATAACCTGCATGTGGAGACTGAAAGCTTTGTTAGCTCTAGCAAGTGTAAGTTTCACATCAACAAGGTTTAACAGCAGCCTCTGTCCATGTGTGAAGGCTGTGGCACTGTAGCGATCCCTCCTCATTAGGTCCATTAATAATCACACGAGCACCTGGAGAATCTTTAAAAAACAGACATGTATAGACCGGTATGGGAAGTGGGCCTGTTGCCCAGAGTCAGGAATATTGTCCAGTGTTGGTTAGGAGCCATTTTTATTGATCTGTGATAGCTTTCATTGCAGCCATCAGTAAGTCTGGGAACACGTTTATATCTCTCAGGCTGTTTTCAGCCTTTCAGCATTTCAAAATATAAACACAAGAGAATTTTTTTTAAATAAAACATCATGCTAGAAAGGTTTCTTATAAAAATATTTTTAAATGATGAAACCGTTAAAAAAATATAAAAGTAAAGATTTTTTATAAAATCAAAAGCAGCAGGTACAAACCTGTACCTCTAACCACTGCTGGTACCAGAACCCTGCCTACATGGGTCCATTTCCCCTCCGTAACACTACATTCCAAATCATAGAGAGGTTGTTCAACATCTTCTGAATCTCTCGGCTCAAGGAAATAAGCCTCAGCTGCTCCACTAAGCCGTGATGGGTCTGGTGTAAATTCCTCCAAATGGAGGATTTGAGTGGGGATAAAATATCTATTCCAAAACCTTTTACTGAGTTCATCGGAATAACGAAAAAACGTTCCAGACGGGAGAGACAGGAATGTCTTCTCTGTGAGGCGTGAGCGACCTCACAGCTTTCGCAGAATTCATGACGCTGTTTTGGGATTATTGCATTGAGAACCGATTTTAAAGTTACCTTGATGAGGTCCAGAACTGCAGTGTGTAGTAAACCATGTGTCTCAACACTACCTGTTGACTCCCCTCGTCTGTGGAGCAGCTGGATAGTGTCCTCAGACAGTGCAGAGCATCACCATGGTCCTCAGCAGCCCAGAATTCCTCTGACTGAACAGAGTCATCTCCATAAGCACTGAATATGGTAACTCCCGGCTTTCGGGGGCCGGCAGCCACGTGCTCCAAGCTTGTGTGGATGAAGGCACAGCAGCTGCTCTGCTGAAGCACTCTCGGAGTTCCGTCCTCTGAAGTCAGAGTTTCTCGCTGATTTCAGGGTTGTGGAGGTCACGCTCTCTGGAGATTCTGGAGAAGAGCTCAGGAGGAGACTTTTAAGACAGTAGTTCTCAAAGTCAAGAGTGCTCTGGCCCACAAAAAAAACATATATATTCCAGCAATAAAGGTATTCATAGAAAACCATTTGCAGTAGAAAGGTAATATGTTGCCTGTGGAGTTTCCATTGTACCTAAAGAGTAAACGTTATGACATAGAGTGGCATCAAAGCACATATATATAATAAATCATATGATAAAATATTGATAGAATAATATACTACGTATAATACCTATTAATAATACTTATTAATACTTTTTACTTATTAATACTAATAATACTGATTAATACTTATATGAACTATTACATACAATGATGTGAATATGAATTAATATAACTTTATCATAAATGTGGGCATAATAAATGATGAATTATTAATTTTGATGGATATATTACCATTTTCTTTTTACCATGAGGCCTTCCTCACAGGCAGCAGATGTATCCTACACTGAGTCCTTAATACACAGCTGTGGTCAGAAATGTACATATACTCATCACGGGCATGAATGCCATATTAATTATGAGCTTTTAACAATTTATTTGAACTGTTCTTTTCCCAGGGTGGGATCACTGTACAGCAGACATATTTAATCGCTGTAAAACAAGAATTGGGTGCACAAGTTAAACTGTATTTTAATGCAGGCAGGGTCAAAAGGATGGTGGTAAACAGGTCAATGTGATTTTCTGTTTGGATTTATAAGCCTTTTTGTGCCGAGACCATTTCAGAGGAATTTGGCAGTTGATTACAGCCACACAGAGTGCCCATGCCCATTACCATGGTAACCTCAGCTGCTGAGTAGGTTATAATTGACTATAAATTGATCACTCCCATTGGTGGATTTATTTCCTTTCTCTCTGATTATTTTTTTTTCACCTCGTGTCTCTCTCAGACAAATGCTTCAATATCCATCCTCTCCCACTTATCCTGTTCAGGGTCACTGGAGCCTATCCCATCTATCACAGGGCAAGAGGCGGGGTAAACCCTGTACAGGTCACCAGCCTGTAACAGGGCCAACACACAGAGACAGACAACCATTCACATCCACACCTATGGGCAATTTAGAATCACCAATTAACCTAACCCCAGTAACTGCATGTCTTTGGAAGGAAACCGGAGTACCCGGAGGAAACCCACACAGCCCATACCCGAGGCCTTGGAAACTGCCACACAAAGAATCACATCCTTGGCTAACCGACTGAAGAGGAAAACCAGAGACATCGGAGCAAGGAAAATAAACCAGATGTTCTTCACTGAACCCTCCAAGGTGTACTCTCAGTGGCAGGGGAACAATATGAGAACTGTCCCCCCCCAACCAAAGCTGGAGACGAAGCAATACTGGAAGACCCTGGATCATGACACCAGGACCTGGCTCTCATTATGTCCTTTTGTTTCTCAGTTAACTAACATCCTTCTGGGTGTCCCTGATTTTGGCCTCTGGCCTTCTTCTCCATGGGGGGCCTCCTCCATGCATCCTTGATCATATTCTTAAGTGCTTCTACACTTCTAAAAAAATAAATAAATAAAGGAACGCTTAGAAAACACATCAGATCTCAATGGGAGGAAGAATCATGCTGTCTATATACACTAATATGGACTGGGAACAAAAGGATGCCACATCGTTTGATGGAAATGAAAATTATCAACATACAGAGGGCTGAATTTAACCTTCTGGGTTGGACAGATGCTCCGGCACATCCAAATGACATGTTCAATTAAGATGACGTAGAAGCAGGACACTGCCTCGCTGGGATAAGGAGCTTCTACGGCCCTGTCCAGCTCTCCTAGAGGAACTGCCTGTCTCCTGGAATCTCCTCCATGCTCTGAGACTGTGCTGAGACACAGCAAACCTTCTGCCAATGGCACGTATTGATGTGCCATCCTGGAGGAGCTGGACTACCTGTGCAGCCTCTGTACAGTTCAGGTATGGCCTCATGCTACCCGAAGTGACTCTGACCCTAACCACATGCAGAACTAGTGAAAAAAAAACAAAAACTGTCAGAAAGGATGAGGAGGGAAAAATGTGAGTGTCCTCCACCTGTAACACCATTCCTGTGTGGGGGGGTCTCATTGTTGCCCAAAGCTAAAGCCCAGGTTATGGTACAGCTACAAGACCAGCTTGTCCAGTCTCTTCCTGCCTCTCACTAAGGTCCCACATCCCCAGCAGACCACTGCATAGAGGATTGATGTTACCACAGTGTTGTAACACTCTGCAAACAACCAGTGTTTTCAGCAATGACCATCGGTCTGCGGCTTACTCTCCTCGTAAAGGGTGTTGATGATCATAATCTAGACAACTGTTAACAGTCTTTCCTACGAGTGTAGTGTACCGTATGCACTACAGAAGAGAGAAAGAAGAAAATTATAAGAATCATGAGTGGATTGTTGTGAATGCTCCATCAGACTATTAAAATGTTCACAGTTTAGTGGATCTGGTCACTGCACTGATAGTGTACAAAGAACAAAATCATCTGCTTCCAGACAGATTGAAAGGTTGAAAATAGCAGGGGTCAGGGGTCAGGGGTAAAACACTGGGAATAGGCTGTAGGAGAATTCACTGACTGTGTAGCTCACTAAGAAGGAGTCATTAAGATTAAAAAAATCAGGTGATAAATGAATACGCAACAGAAGTATGACTGCGTGGTGATCACCTTTTTATAGTGGGAAACCACCCCTTACATTTACATATTTATTGACATCGTCTTGACGTTGAATATCGGTGTGATTGGATTTCAATCATTCTAAGTGGACATCATTGATAAAACCTCAGCACTGACACGTTGCCTGATGTTGATGAGTCCATCTCCTCCAGAATAAAACTTTGCTTCTTTGGGCTGTCTTCCAGTTTTGAGTGTGACATCACAAAGCGTGATGGAACCCGAAAAGCATGGGCTGGACTGATTCTGCCTAGGAAGGCTGATAACTCTGACTGGAGAACATCTTAACAAACTTGGATCTCTCGAGCTCTGTGCTCCCTACAGCATGCCTGCCAGCATGCTCCTTTTACTGTTCCTCTTTTTAGTCCCTTCATTTTATCCTCAAGGCGAGTATGGAAATCATAAAGGCACACATGTACTGTCCTCCATGCTAAGTGCAAAATATATGCACTGGGAATTCAAATGAGTTAATTCTTCAGTGGGTTCTCCAGAATAGTTTCTATACCATTTTAAATGTTATTGTGTATTCTCATTTTATGAGCCTCTTTTGCATTTATGACTGGTTGTGTTCCTCATACTTCAACCCTTTCAGGTTAGTGCTTATGTGGACTTATTGCTGGGATAAGAAACACTCGTGCCAAAAAAGGTTTCTTATTCTACTGTTGTTATTGTCAGGGAACGTCCAGCCTAATCCTGGTCCACATCTTATCTGCTTAAATACTCCCACTGACTTCAAAGCTAGATCCGGGCTTGGCATTGCACACATAATCGTACAACTACTTCCAGAAATGGACCTTTTGAAAATCTGGGTAAAATCCTCACACCCAGATATTCTTGTTTGATCTGAAATCGGGATTAACGAATCAGTTTCTGATCAAGATATTGTTGTTAAGGTTACAATGTCTTTCGCTGTGACGGGAAATCCATCAGTTTTCCTTAGTAAGCGATTTGAATTACTTGTACTGAAGGTAGAATTTTGGGTTGTTATAGACTGTCGTCTGAAAATACTGAGGCTTTACCTTCATTTAGCAGATGCAGATAGATTTTAATGAAGTTCTTTTAACTGCTGATTTTAACTGGGACTGGCCGCCTTCTGTCTCTGACAGTTTTAAATCCATGTGTGACTCTTAATCTTTCACAGCTGGTAAATGGTCCAATTCATTTTAAAGGCCCAGGAAAGTCATTTCTACTTGATTTATTTTTAACAAATACACCCAATGTGGGGTGTATTTGCTTAACATATGGGTATTTTTGCAAATGATTTGAGTAACCACTGTGCTGTAGTAGCGGTCAGACAAGCTAACATTCCCAAACAGGATTTTAAGCATTTCCCATGGCTTTCCTCTGAACTATCAACCTTAAAAAGAGAAAGGGGTGCCGCCTGGGTGAGTGCTCAGACAGAGTAGAAAAGCGCAATATAAGAACGAGACCATTTACCATCTTCATCTCAAACCAGCTGGCTGACTTTTAGGCAGCTTAGAAATGAGTTTCTTCTCAAATCAAGACGACTGAATCCAATTATTACCTTTGCAAAACCACAAATAACTTAAAGGCACCGAAGAAATTCTAGAACGTGATCAAATCCACTTATGGAGATGACACTATAAATGATTTGCCAAGTTCTATCACAGATGGTAATCACATGGTGACCAACAAAATAGCAATTCTTGACCGTTTTAAAGAACACTTTGCTTCCTCTGGGCACTTATTTGAGTCTCTTCATTGTCCTTTGCATCAGTTGCATGAACAGGGGTTCAGTTATCATCACCCTCATTAACCTCAGAGACTCAGCCCTTTAACTTCACTCCTTTTACCATGTCTGAGGTTTGTACAGCTCTGAAAAACCTTGACACAAGCAAGTCTGCTGGTCCAGATGAGCCTGACCCTGTCTTTCTTAAGGCTGCTGCTGACATTATTGCTGAACTGATAACTTATATTTTTTAATGTCTTTTTCTAAAAATGAGATTCCTGTAATTGTGGAAATCGGCATTTGTTATCCCACTCCCCAAACCCACGCGCACACATACACACAAAACGCACCCTCTCAAGGTTTACTGTGTTCATGTGAGCAAATCTCCATGGACTTATAAAATACAAGACTTCTATGACAGGTTTTAATTTTACATCCATCCATTTTCTTCTTCCGATCCGTTGTGGGGGCAGCAGGGGAGGGAGGTGAGGGAGGGAGACCCTACTTAGGTTTTTTATTTTATTTTATTT
>JAVDPK010001236.1:382450-394652 GCA_034780415.1 Cichlasoma orientale
CCAGTGGCGGCGTGCTTTACACCACTGCATCCGACGCTTTGCATTGAGCTTGGTGATGGAAGGCTTGGATGCAGCTGCCATGGAAACCCGTTCCATGAAGCTCTCTACACACTGTGCTTGAACTAATCTTGGGGTCTTGGGAACTGGGGTCCTAATCCTGCCTGCCACACAGCAGTCCGTGACCGCTAAAGTAACAGCTATGATGACCAATGACACTTTAACATGAGTCATAAGTCATGACTGAAACATTACCACTGTATGAGCTACCTGGATATTCTTTGCCTTTCTGGAAGGACTTTGACAGTGACCTCTGACCTCTGTGCTGGGGGTCAGAGTCTGTTTGAGGGATTTCCTTCCTTCTCTCTTTGTTTCTTCTGCTGTTCAAGATTTTTCTTTTTGAGGTCTTTCTTGTCTTTATAGACGTTGGTGGTGTTGCCACAGTAGAGAATTCCCTTCCAACATGCATCACTGTTTGTAAAGTACCTCTACACGATGCTCTGCTTCCTCACTCACTGCAGCCTGCATGGCTCTGCTCAGTGCCACTGAGTCACATGACCGCAGGACAGCTAAACCCAGCAGAGCAGGAAGGAGGGCAGAACATGCACGAAGACGCGGTGTTTGCAGAGACACGTCTCCTTTCTGATCAACGGTACTGAACTTACCAGAGATCAACAAATGAAGCATCGATGCCATCACGCGAGCATCGATCTGACACAAATACCAATCGATACTAATGATATTTGGTTTGGTCTGTCCACTCCTAATTAAGACCACAAGAGCTTCATCAGATGTTTTACATATTTTCCACAATTTGTGATAAAAATGTCTCATAAGAATTACACTACTTAATTACTTAATTAGCTCACATCCAGAGACACGCCCTCTTCTTCTGTGCCAATGTTAAATAAGAAAAGGCACTTCAGCAGTTCTGTTACATTATCACAAGTGTAAACTGCTATCATAAACCATGTCATACAGATAGACGTAACAAGCTCATAAACATTATTCTTTCACTTTATTAACGTGTTCACATACATTTGGATCCCTCTTGGTGACAGTTATTGGATTAAATCCACTTTTACAAATTTAATTTCGGCTTGATATAGAGCAGAAATAGACTCAACCTAAGGCTGTAATGTTATCATTGAAGGATTTATTCAGCATTTTCTGGCATGCATGGTTAAATATAGTGGAGCAGCAGTAGAATAGTAGTGGAACGACAGCCAATTACAAATCCCTGTGCATGCCCCGAGGAGGTAAAGTACGTGGTAGTCTTACTAAAAAGGAATTATTACAGCATCAAATTAAAGTCCTACCAAGAGACCATGACAGAAACCAAATCCTCCGGGAGTTGGCACAGACCGGGAAGCTAATGCCCACCCACTCCCCTGTGTGCCAAACAGGGCTGGATATAGGACAGGGCACTTCCAGACTGGATTTTAATTAGGCACCAGAAGGATTATGGTTAGTTTTAAAATAAAAGGTATATATGTGAGTACACACACACACACACACACACACACACACACACACACACACACACACACACACACACACACACACACACACACTCTCTTGCTGGGGAAACTGGCCAGAGAAGAGAGGAGCTCCTTCCGGGGCATTCTAGCTTTTGGACATTATTGACCCGTGAGTGAAACGGTCCCAGTGCACACTGCAGAGCCAGAGATGCTGCAACCATTTTTTATAGTACCAAAGGAATATTGTTGTGATATGTAATCAGCAAAAGATTTATCTCCCTGTTTTTTCACTCTTTTGATAAACTGTGTTTGCTTCTGTTATTTAAAAAAAATCAATTTATACCGATTGGTTTTGAATCAAGAGTTCCTCTATGAGCACGCAGGCCTTTAAGCTTTAAGTAGATTTGATTATTGACTGAATTCTTTGCCTTTTGTTTTGTTTGCGCTGACAGTTGAGTTTTGTTTTCACTCGCTGTTTGGGACAAACATACCTCAGAGCTGGTTAAATAAGACATCCTGACTTGGGATAAAATGCAGGTATTAACTACACAGTGACTCCAGATATAATGCTGAGAGGTCCTGGCTGAATGGCCATAATATTTGGCTGGTGTGTATTTGGAGTGTGACCAGTTTTCATTGTTACTGTCAGCACAGTATCACGGTGAAAGAACCAAAACACAGTTTGTGGATATTTCAGTGACAAAACAATAGCATTTAACACCCTTTCAAATTAATTGACTTATTTTAGGGTTTGTGGTCTTAAAAGGACTGACAGCTGAAAATGAAGGTGATAAATGAGATATATTATAAGTTACTAACAAAAATAATCCAACAGAAACTGCATTCTTTTGAAACTTTCTGAAACTATTTTTGGGACTATAGCCCTCCTCCTCCTCCCCTCTCCAATAAATAAATAAATAGATCAATCAATCAACAAAATAAAGTTTACTTTAGTTTTTAACAGGACAAATTGGACCAGATTAAAACACACCATTCTGACAGCCTCTTGCTGGACTCTTCCTGGATGTCTTCACCTCTCTGCACTCATTCCTCACTGTAGGATTGTAAACTTTTAACACTGCTGTTATTTAACTATTTACTATTAGCTGATAATGACAAGGGGTCAATGCAATAAAATACGATGACCTCACTACACATAAAACTGCATTAGTGACAAATTCTATATGAAGTACACTGCTCGAGAAAATGAAAGGAACCCTTTAATGAGAGTTCAGCATTAGTCATTAACCCTCTGTGATATTGATGAGGTCACAGTAAGTATCAGAGGGGGTGTTCATCAGATTACCAACAGGTGCACTAGAGGGGCAACAATGAGACACCCCCCAAACAGGAATGGTGTTACAGGTTGACACTCACATTTTCCCTCCTCATCTCTTCTGTTTTTCACTAGTTCTGCATTAGAAAAGTAGTGGAGTAGAAAAGCGCTCTATAAGAACTAGTCCATTTACCATTCTCCTCTGCCATCATCAGCCTCCAGCCATACCACCAAAGGGATTTTGCAGCTGGTCACCCAGTGTTGCCTCTGCTGCTGGCTTCCCAGCCTGCTCCTAGAGTTGCTTCATCTTTAGAAGCCCATCAGGAACACGGGACCCTCTGGCTCAGGCTCAGGCGCTGTGGAAACCTCAGGCTTCACACAGGATACTCTGAGGACGCTGGAAGCTGGGGCTGCTCAGCATGACGTACAGATGGCTACAGGAGATTGGGATTCACTGGCGGTCCAGAGTTAACTGGTACAGTCTCAGAGGAAACACAAAGATAATCACGAATACAAAACTCCCAACCCAAAACTCAAAACTCCGGGTCCAACACTGAGGGATGATGACACCATCAGTGCTATAAGCATCAGTATAACTGCTGCAGATGTTTAAGGTTCATTCTTTTTAATCTACAGTAATATTCTATAAAATTGTGTGTTTTTAGTGGCCATGAGAACTACAACAGCTTTTAATCAGCTCAGAAATACATGATTTGAAAAAGTATATTAAATATGTTCATGAAGAAAATTTAAAGGCTTGGGCACTTTGTGACGTGGGTAACTGCCAATATGTAGAGCAGGATTAACTGTTAATGAAAAATGAAGCAGGTGTATTTAGCGGAACAGCTGGTTTAACTGTACGTTTGGCCAACCACATGATTTCTGTGAGATTTAATCTGAAAGTGCTGGTGCAGCTCCTGTTCAGCTCGCCTGTTTTATTGAACCGGACATGGCAGGAGTTCCCCTCTCTATCATTAAAGCTTGCATTATTAACATGCTAAATAAGTTATTAAAAGCAAGAGAAAACTCATCTGTTACAGTGATAAATTAGAGTGCTCCTTCACTTGCTAATGCTACACTGTTCCACTGTTTCCAGTTGGAATGCATCACTCATCCTCTGGATACCTTCCTTTTCTCTAATATCGGCCTTCCTCCTCCTCCTCCTCCTCATCTTTTCCTTTTCTTTAAAAAAAAAACTCCGTCACAAACCGTGGAATTATTTTTAGTAGCAAAGGCCTTCCTCCTGATGTCGTTCCCTGACTTCTTTACTGAAAACCTTCTTTTTTATGTTCCCTTTCTCAAACTGGGAAGCGTCTCTTATCCTGTGGATTTTTATTCTTTCTTCATTGTTGTCATCTAACCCTTAGGGTTAAGGGTTAGGGTTAGCATCTTTTTCAAGATTAAAACACTCCTACTTTTCTGTTTGGCCAAGAGTTCTTTCCTCAAAGTTTTTGTCCCCTCCCCAATGCCCCGTGCCTCCAAATGGAAAGCGTACCTCATCTCTATGATGTGCAAATGCTCTCTCTGGTTATTCTCTTCCTTTCCATCTCCAGCTTTCCCTTTCATCATATTTATATGTGCGTCTACACATAACATACATGTTTCCTTCACTTTTTGCCTTCTGTTTGCATCTGGCCCTCAGAATCATGATGGAAATATCCGGCTGTTTGACGCAAACAACGTCCTCATCCATGTTGCTCTGGATGGGAAGAAAAGAGTGGTTCTGTTTACTAATCACACCCCTCCAGGTCCCACTGTCATTGCCCACGTGAGCGTTGAAGTCTCCCAGTAGGACGATGGATTCACCAGATGGAGATCGAGCACCCCGCCCGGGGACTCCAAGAAGGGTGGGTACACTGAACTGTCATTTGACGGATAAGCACAAACAACAGTCAGGACCCGTTCCCCGGCCCAAAGGCGCAGGGAAACAATCCTCTCATCTACCAGTGAAAACTCCAATGTACAGGCAGCAAGCCGAGGGGATACAAGAATACTCACCCCAGCTCGCCGCCTCTCACCGAGGCCAACTCCAGACTGGAACAGAGTCCGGCCCCTCTCCAGGAGACTGGTTCCAGAGCCCAGGCCATGCGTTGAGGTGAGCCCAACTATATCTAGCCTGTATCTCTCATCCTTAAGCTCTAGCTCAGGCTCCTTCCCCACCAGAGAGGTGACATTCCACGTCGCGATATCCGGGGATCGGTCCACCAGGGCCTCCGCCCGATACACATTGCACCCAACCCCTACGATGCCTCCTGTGGGTGGGGAGCCTATCCTGGGCAGGGTAAACAGTTCCCTTGATGACCGAAATATGAGTAAGAGATATATAATTGAAGCCATAAGTCTATGTACAGAGAAATGAACTGATGAATGCTTGAGCTTAGAACAGGAAATAAAATGTTTAGGTAATGATTTTGTGGGTCTGAATGTCAGGTAATAATTAAATATTGCATAAAGAGCAAAGTAAATTAAACTTCAATAAGATTAAATCAACACTAATTAATTCACACTAGTGCAAGGTAATTTGAATTGTCAGTACCTACTTTTACCCACTGCTGTGGGCCAAAGATGAGCAGCTATCACAGGAATCTCAACTCGAGATGAAGCAACAGGTCTGCAGGCTTTGTAGAGTCTTTAGAACAGTATGACCTGCCATAGTGGAGCGAGCAGGTTCAGGTTTAGATGTTGGTTTGTCAAACACTGGTCAGAAGTAATGTGCTGATAGTTCTTGAGGTACATTTAGCATCTGAACTGTACGTAGCAAGAAAAAACACTGGGCTTCAGAATCTGTGATGTGGCTTTCTGACCTTATCAAAGGAAAACAAAAAAAAAACCTTATACACTCATTGAACAAAATTAAACTTGACAAAGAAACGTTTCATTCAATTAAACTTTGTAAAAAATAAAGGTTGGAGAGTGATTTTGCAAAGTATAAATAAGTTATTTTGCAAAACTACTTAAAATGAACTACAGAAAAACTTTAAAAGATAAGAAAAAAGAGATTCAAGGAAGTAAAACAGAGGATAGAAGAAGAGAGCACAACAAAAGTGTAACAGAAGGTGCAGGAGGAGTGTGATGAAGCCAGATGTGGACATGGCTTTAATCATGCTGATCTGGTTGATGTACGGGTGCGCTTTTACACGACCTAAATCCTTTTGTTTTCTTACTTAATTATAATAAGAAATTTTCTTTTCATTATGAGCAAAGAATACAAAGGCAAGATAAATATAATATGATATAAGATTCAGGTTCTGGTGTATAAAATTCACATTTCAACAGATAATTTAATGGTTCATTCGGTGTAAATGTTTCATTAACATATCATGCCATCATTATCATTCAAAAAAATTTAATTGCAGATGTAGTTAATTATTCAACTCATGTAATTTTCATGTATCGCTTAAGAATCACTGCACTGTAATAATAGGGTCCGCCTGTTGCTATGCACAGTGGTGCTTTTCTGCAGGTTAATCTGTGTAGCTCAACTACTTACAAACTTTTACATGATGACTCAGTTCATAGTGTAACCTTCATGCACTTTATCAGAAGCACACGTTCAGCTGAACTACCTGACAATCATATTCATAGTATTTACTCATTGTGTCTTCAGGAATTTGCTGGCTTGTGTAGCTATTAGCTTACTTCCTAGCCAAATGCATGGCTTCATCAGTCCCTCCCGCACTTTCCTGCTCAGTGTAATAAATGTTAATTATTCCATGGCCTCCTTTAAATGGACTACTTCTTACATAGCGCTTTTCTACTCTGAGCACTCAAAGCGCTTATACAACACGTTTGCATTCACCCATTCACACCAGCACTTCCATATGAAACTAAGTGCTTACTGTCTTAACATTCACACACATTCATACTCCAACGCTTGCACCGGAGAGCAACTTGGGGTTCAGTATCTTGCCCAAGGATACTTTGGCATGTAGCCCGGAATCGAACCACCAACCTTCCAATTAGTAGGTGACTTGCTGTACCTACTGAGCCACAGCCACCCATAATAATGGTGATTCTAATAAATAGCCTGATTGTCTCCAGCAGCCAGGAGATCAGGCCGGCTGGGTGACTGTGAGGAGGAAGCCCCCGGTACCCTCACTAACCTGTGCAGTTTTCAAAGCAATTTTCCCCATTCCCCTAGGCTGCAGTTTCTTCTTCACTCACCCCTTTTCACTCTTCTCATCACTCTGCATTTAATCATTAGTTATTATTAATCTCTGTCTCTCTTCCACAGTGTGTCTTTTGTCCTCTCTCTCTCCCCTCAGCACCAACCGGTCCCAGCAGATGGCTGCCCGTCCCTGAGCCTGGTTCTGCTGGAGATTTCTTCCTGTTAAAGGGAGTTTTTCCTCCCCACTGTCGCCAAGTGCTGCTCATAGGGGGTCGTTTGACTGTTGGGTTTTCTCTGTATTATTGTGGGGTCTTTACCTACAACATAAAGCACCTTGAGGTGACTGTTGTTGTGATTTGGTGCTACATAAATAAAATTTCATTGAATTAAATTAATAATTAAACTGAACAAACATTTGCTATTTGTTATTTATGATGTTTTCAGGAACTGTGGAGTCATCAAGAGGTTTACTTAGTTATTCTTGGGTTGCAATTAGAACACAGTCTCAGTGTTCACCTCTCTGTTCAAACTCTTCCATGGTCTGGCCATTGTCCATTTTCTCAGTTTTATGGGGATAGCGTTTGACATGATTGACCTATAGTTACCTTGAGAGCAGTCTTTTGAAATGTTACTTTGTAAGGTAAAGACGTTTTCGTCATCTCATATTACCTGCATAATTCTGTAACGTGTTTGTTACAGTGGGGAATCAAGAGGGCCCCAGTGTTTGCTTTTGCCACAAGACTGTGTAGTGGGTTAACATATATAAAAATATTAATATGGTCCTGCTGGGCCCTAATCCATGAAGCAGGTTCAACAAACTCTGAGTTTCCTGATCAGCTGATCAGAGTTCAGTTGGATTTTTTTAAACTAATTATTCTGCTCTGACCTGTCAGGATGAACTGCAGGAGGCAGAAAATGAAGATAAAATGTAACAGACTCAGTGATGGAGTTAGCTCTTTCTGGAACAGTTTCCTCATTTCAGGGTTTCAAACCCAGAGTTTAGCTAAACCTGCTCCATGGTTCAACTATGGAGAACTACTTAAACAAATGATTAAAATTTTTCTGGGAATGATACAAATATAACAATCAAGTATTCACAATGCACAATTCAGTGACCTGTAATATTTTTCTGAGTTTGCGTTTCAGACTCCAGCACTGCTTACAGCTAAAAGTCTTCATTATATTAAAAGTTTTCATTATTTTACATTTTTGATGTTAAAAATAAATAAAATACAAAATTAAGCAATCGCTGAGGCAGCTGCCACGATAATTGGCCTTTTAGAATCAACTGGCCCTTCAATACAGAGATATCGATTTCATAATCACCGGTGTACTTCTCTCCCTGACCTCTGCTGTAAATAGGGAAGGCCAAGCCACCATGTTTCCAGGAAGATAATTAGAATGGATCTAATATCTTTTTTATATGCACCCACGGCTCAGCAGTAGCATGCTGCAGCCTTCTCTCCCCCCACCAGACCTTTATTTACCTGAGTAGGCCTGCTGCATTTTGATAAGAGCCTCTGTCTGGAAGAATTAATGTAATGCCTACCCAAGGAGAGGGGTTTCAATTAAGTTCAAATGGGATGAATTCAAGCAAAGATGCACTGGCACCTTATCCCATACATGAGAAGAATACATGATCCTCCAACTTCTCAGTGATTAACTGTGTACATATCTGGGTTCCCATTCGGTGCGTCCTTCCTTTTTTTGTAGCTTGATGTCAGAGTTTACAGGCTGCTTGATTTGAGCACATTGCTGACGTATTCTGTGAAATGTTTTAAAGTAATCGAGGCAACCAAACACGCCGGTGATGCTTCTGTAGGAGCGATTTCTTCTATTTTTTCCTAGAGAAGTTAAACTTCAGGCTGACAGACCCCAGGCTCCTGATGGATGTTGCCAGCCTTTGGTCATGAATTCTACATCACCTTCAGCTAATTAATGTGGAAAGGCCACGCTTCAGCCAGACATGCTCTGTAAGAGCTACCAGTGCACAAAGGCTGAGGCTATTAGTGGCAATCAGGTGACAAATCAAGAAAAGCAGAATTACTTATTACAAGAAATGAAAGGTTCCTTTATATCTGCCCAGTAGCTCAAACCCATTTCCTTTCTTCTCCTCAAGTTTTGTCTCCCCTCTGTTTTACGTTCCTCTCGTTCCCCTCCCCTGTTCTCCCTTTCTTCCCTCCTCTGCCTCATTCACTTCATTTCCCTTCCTTACCTTCACCGATCACCGTGTATCATGTTTTTGGTTTTGCATCACCTTACCTTCCTTCTTCCTTCTCATCGTTTTTCTCTTGCTTCCTTTTCTTCACTTTCCTCTCCTCCTTCTGCCCCCCCATCCCCTCTTCTAGCATTCCCACCTCTTTTCCTTTTATTGTAACTCAACTCATTTTCCTTTCTGCTCCTCTCCCTTCATTTTTTCCCACTTTGTCTCTTTCATAACATACACCCTCATTTCCTGCTAGGCTCTCTTTATTTCTACCGTCCTCTTTTCTTCTTTTTTCTTTCTTCTTTAATTCTCATCTTCTGCTGTCATTCATTTCCCTTCTTGACCTCACCCGTCTTTCAAACTCTCAGTTCCTCCTTTTTCCTTACCACATGCCTTCTTCCATTTTCACATCTCGCCAACTGTCCCTCTTTTTTCACCTCTGCTGTCATTGCCTCATCTCTCTGCTTCCATCTCCTCATCATTCTTCTTCCCTTCATCCCTTCATTCCAGACTTGATTGAGCTTTCTTCTTCTCTCTTTCTTGTTTCCTCTCATCCCTGACTCTCCTCCACATTTTCTCTCCTCCTTTTCACCCCCATCTTCTCACTTCTCTTCTATCCCTTGCTTGCTCTGATCTTCTATAGCTTTCTCTCGTCACCTTTTTATCCCACCTTTTGTCTTCTCCTGTCCACTGTCCACCTCACCTTTCATCTAAATAGATTTGACTCCTCCTATATCAAGTGTCCGATTTTCTTTCTCCTCGATGCTTATTCCAAGTACAGCTTTTGGTCATTTCAGTTCAGAGTGTAACACAGACAAGTCCCACATGACTTAAACCACACATTCAAAGTTAAGGTTAATTCAAATAAAAAAAGATGAAAATAAATGAGATCTGCAACAGAGGAGCAACGTGTGAGGCAATCTCAATATGTGAACATTAAACATTTAATCATGTATCTGCTGCTAGAAATGTGTAAACGTAAAAGTCAAGATAATATCGGAGGTTTTCTCTTTTCTCCACATGTATAAACCTAGAATTTCTGGAATCACACCACAGATTCCAGAAAACATGAGCAGTGTTGCCTTTAAATTCCTGATGTGACATTTTTCCCTCTTTCTGAATAGACCAAATTCCCAGAAGTGTTTCTTCAGGTCCAAATGCTTCTCATAATGTGATGACACCAGCTGAAATCTGAAGGATTTACTCATGGCTTAATTATACTGCATCACAAAACAGATTGATGAGTTTATATCCAACACATGGCAAAAGTTCAGTGTGATGAGGAATTTGTCACTTATGATCTCAAAGAATGTACGCTATGTAAGCTTTTCTTGTTAATTCATATTTTTTCTCCTCATAAATGTATTACTTCAGTCTAAATCTTTTGTTTTAGGATAATTATTTTTTGATCATCCCTGACTGTTCACACCCCGACCAAAAAGGTTTACATGACACGGCACAGTGAACAAATAAATGCAGAACAAATAATAATCTGCTTAGCACCAGTTTTATTTACCATGCTATTAGCATGTTGCTATCAACATGTTTCTAAAATTCTCACCAGATATCAGTAACAACGCATCCAATCCATACATGCAAAGAAATCAAACCATAGATGTGCATAAATTATGTGTAATAATGAGAAATGACACTGGGAAAATGTATTGAACCCATGAAGAAAGGTACGGAAAGTGATGACACCAGCTGAAATCTATCAGTAATTAGAAAGCAATCCTGCCACTTGGTGCAAATTAATATCAGCTGCTTCAGTCCAAACTGATGGCCTAAAAAAAAGGTGCCTCATTACCAAGCTGTCACAAAGAAACATGTCATGATGGCTAAAACCAGTCTCAAGACCGTTATAGAAACCATACTCGTTGCATTGGTCGCAGAAGAATTCCTAAACTACTGAAGGTTCCAGTGAGCACTGTTGGGGCCGTAATCCTGATGTGGAAAGAAGATCATTTCACCATAAACCAGCCACGACCCGGCGCTCCCCAAAAGATTTCAGACAGAGGAGTGAAAATAATTATCAGAAGGGTTTCCTAGAGCCACGGACCACTTGTGGAGAGCTACAGAAAGACCTGCAATCAGCAGGTACAATTGTTTCAAAGGAAACAATAAGTGATGCCATGGCCTGTATGCACGCCATGTTTACAGGTCAAAATGCACTGCATATCACCCCCAAAACACCATACCAGCAGGGAGGTTTGGAGGGGGGGGGGTCATCATGGTGTGGGGCTGTTTTTCAGTATACGGCACTGGTACGCTTCATATAATTGAAGGAAGGATGAATGGAAAAATGTGCATTCTGATAAATCTGCTGCCATCTACCAGGATGTTAAACGGACTAGTTCTTATACAGCGCTCTTCTACTCTAGCTGAGCGCTCAAAATGTTTTCTACAACACGTTTGCATTCACCCAGTCATACTCGGGGCAACTCGGGGTTAAATATCTTGCCCAAGGATAGTTTGGCATGCAGACTGGAGCAGCCAGGAATCAAACCGCCAACCCTCCGATTAGTACCTACTTTACCTCTTGAGCCACAGGCGTCCCATCAATGAAGATGAAACAAGCAAAACAATGATCCCAAACTTTCAACTGGTTTCAGGGAAAGAAAATAAAGCTGCTAGAATGGCCCAGCCAATCACCTGACCTGAATCCAATTCAAAATATATGGAAAGAACCAAAGCTCAGAGTTCATTATAGATAACTTTCAAAAATAACTAATTTCAAATTGTATCTTTAGGCATTTTGTTACTAGCAGCCTGTTTCAATAAGAAACACAATTAGTTCTTATTTCTTTTATTGAATCTATAAAAAAATGCCAAAGGCAGCACGGGCAGACGTATAATAGTATTTTCATAGAGCCATTAGCTGAAAACTAGGCGTAACCGGTGCTGCAGTCTATACTTAAAAAGAATTTGAGGAAACTGGACAAATTTGAATAAGTTATAAACAATTTCAGGTCCCTACTAGCATTGTTTTATGCTGAATGTTTACACCTGTGCTGTGAAGAATTAAACCTGCCCAGTCCAACCTGGTACCAGCAAGGTATACGTAATATAGTGGCTGGTGTGATGGGCTCTGCTGGGTGTTGGGCGGCTCTCGGGCGCCTGGGGCCATGCTGGGG
>JAVDPK010001236.1:467758-481520 GCA_034780415.1 Cichlasoma orientale
ACAAGCTTCCAAGCTTCCTATGAGCTTCCATGCTTCCTACAAACTTCCATGCTTCCTATGAGCTTCCATGCTTCCTATGAGCTTCTATGTTTCCTACAAACCTCCATTTATCCTACAAGCTTCCATGCTTCCTACGAGCTTCCATGTTTCCTACGAACTTCCATGTTTCCTACGAGCTTCCATGCTTCCTACGAGCTTCCATGCTTCCTACAAGCTTCCATGCTTCCTACAAACTTCCATGCTTCCTTTGAACTTCCATGCTTCATACAAGCTTCCATGCTTCCTACAAGCTTCCAAGCTTCCTATGAGCTTCCATGCTTCCTACAAACTTCCATGCTTCCTATGAGCTTCCATGCTTCCTACGAGCTTCTATGTTTCCTACAAACCTCCATGTTTCCTACAAGCTTCCATGCTTCCTACGAGCGTCCATGTTTCCTACGAACTTCCATGTTTCCTACAAGCTTCCATGCTTCCTACGAGCTTCCATGCTTCCTTTGAACTTCCATGCTTCATACGAGCTTCCATGCTTCCTACAAGCTTCCAAGCTTCCTGTGAGCTTCCATGCTTCCTACAAACCTCCATGTTTCCTATGAGCTTCCATGCTTCCTACGAGCTTCTATGTTTCCTACAAACCTCCATGTTTCCTACAAGCTTCCATGCTTCCTACGAGCGTCCATGTTTCCTACGAACTTCCATGTTTCCTACAAGCTTCCATGTTTCCTTCAAGCTTCCATGCTTCCTACAAACTTCCATGCTAGTTTTTTGTTGTTAAATTGTTCCTGAATTTAGTTCTTGACCACGCATCAAGAAAGGTTCCCGTGTTGTAATCTTATCTCACTATCATAGTGGAGAAATAGTTATGTTATATAATAATATTGCACAATTGTTTCTTTTAGACATCTGTTTGGGCTTTAGACCCCGGAGTTTCAGTCTCACTGCTCTCATTAACCTTTTTCCAGCAGCAAACTGCTTTCAGAGATCTCTGATCAAACGCCTGCATGCTCCCTGCATGCAGGCAGATGGGAACTGGTGTGCAAAGTGAGCATAATGCAGTTTTCTCTTCAGCAGTTGGTAGAGACCAAACCAGAGCAAAACTGATAAATGCCTGAGTTTCATTCATCCGGTGGACACAAATGCAACTGAACAATAACGAGTGCAAACTTAAATTTTTAGCTGAGTTCATCACAAAGACAGAGAGGACGGTGTTAGTCTGTCATCTAATTTTATTTAAAGCCTTTTTTGCAGATTTTTAAGTCACACACGTTCTCAGCAGCCCTATATTATCTCTGTTATTCATTTTAGCATTCCTTTATTTCATTTGGAGTTATTCTCGTCTCTTAGCAGCCTCTTTAGTAGTCAGAAGCCAAGTGCTCAGCCTCCCAGCAGCCTCTTCCTCCTCCTTCTTTATGACTCCTCAGCTTCTGCAAGGACAGCCATGGCTGGGAGGAGGTCATTACCACTCCAGATGACAGTACATGAGGAGGAGGAATATGCTGTCACTGTTGTCGCCTCTCGACAGTGGTAAGCAGCAGATATCCACTCCGTGAGTGAGTCAGGGTATGAGGTATTGTCTCCTGACATGACAGAGAAAGGCCGATGGCTGGAGCTGCGGTTCAGATTCTGCTGCAAGAAAAAAGGGTGGAAAAACCCTGAAAACAGGCTTTCATCTTGCACACATGAAGAGGGTGAGGGGAGGATGAGGAGGGGAGTCATCTGTCACTTTGGCAAAACAGTCACTTGCACAACAAATGGTGCTCTCTGTGTGCGCTTGACAAATTGTGCCACTGCTGTGGTCTTGACTAATCAGCAGTGCTCACAGTTCACCTTACATCGGCCTCCTCCCTCGGCTTCACGTCATTATGATGTTGGGGTTATATGTTTGGAAAGTACTCACATTTGTTTTGTTTTGGGTGTTTTTGTCTGGCAGTGACATGAGACAATTGATATGATGTTAAAGGTACCAAGCTGGAGTGTAGCTATGGTTAGCCTAGTATGTAGCAACCTCAAAGAGTGGAAGCAGGAGGAAGCTGCCAGCCTGGAGCTAAAAATACATCTTTAAACACCTTTAGCTCACAGTTCAGATCTTGTTTGTCGTAAGCCGGCTCTAAAGAGCTCCTTCACAGCCTCAGACTGAAACCGACCTAAATTTTGTGCAGCTTTTTGAAATGTGTAATTATATATTACTCTGTTTTCCTGTTTTCAGTACTCTGAAGTGGAGAATGATAATAGTTATTAATGTTAGGCTTGGATTTGTAGGAGGGTGTGGCTCTTTGCGTCTGCGGGGCTGCACTTCACTCCATTTGCTTTTGCAACTCGTTGGAAAGTTTTTATAAGCCTCTGTGTTCCAACCAAACCTGACTTTTAAAGGTCAGTCCTGTCACAGCCCCTGTCTCAGTCTTCATTGTGATTCCAAGCAAAAAATCTGACTACAGCGATATTCATGCTGAAGCTGTGTGTCCTCTCAAAACTCTAAAATAACTGCAAGGGCTGGAAAAAATAACTGCTAGGCTGGGACAGTATGTTGCTACAAGGAGTCATCGTTGGCCGAGGAAGTGTTACAATATCAAGTTTGTCAGCTTTGGGTGCTACTTTGCATACAGACTGTAATCTAAAGAATGTAACACACACACACTGGGGGGATTTGTGCAGCTTGAAAAAAAGCCCAGATGGTTTTTCCCCAGGAGGAGATGGACATCTTCCCCACCCGGAGCCTGCACACAGACGGTGCCGCTGCCAGTGACAGCAGACGAAGTGGCCGAAGGAAAGTGTTGTGCTGTTGTTCTTTTTTTTTTTGGTCAGCTGCTACTAAAACCTTTATGATCCAATGCTGGATTGTTTTCCTCTGATGATAGAAGATGGCTGCAGCAGCAACAATGATGGTTGCACAGGGTGGGGGGCAGATGCTGCCCCCCACCTGTCCCGTTTTCTCGGAGATTGTGTTAGAGGAGTGTGCTATAGTTTGCTCTGAGTAAATGCTGTGACAAGCAAAGAATAGTTGGGATAATTGCAGGCTCGAAATGAATTTTCAGTAATTGCAGACGGGCGAGATGGCGGCTTATTTGGCCTGAATGAAAAGCAGCACAGCAGGTTTGCAGGATAATGAAAGGGAGCAGTAAACGACTTCATTCAAGCGAACACTCTGACAAAACAAAACACAAAAACACCCCCAAAAACACGTAAATCAAAGATGGCTAAGTGAAGCAGAATGACAGCAGAGATAGTCGCATTAGCCTTTAATCTGACAGCCATGTGTCGTATGGCTCGTTTTTGTCCTCTGGAGCTTAACGAGCTGCTATCTTCATTGGCTCAGACATTAAAGTCATTCTGGCCCAGCACTGCCTCCCCAGAGGAACTCAGTCATGTCCCATGACCCCCTCCATATTTTAATTCACTCACAGGCTTCACATGAAACAATTCACAGACTTTTCCCTTAATTGCACTCATTTGTTGACATAATGGACTCCTGCTGTACCTGTACTGTGTGAGGCAGGTGTAAATGCCACCATGCTACTGCACACCTCACAGAAGTGACAGTTTGGACTAAAGAAAGACAGAAGAATGAAAGCCAAACGCACAGAACCCCCTAACCCTAACCCTAACCCTAACCCTAACCCTAACCCTAACCCTTCTACTTAGCAAGAATAATAACAGTGTTTTTGGTCAGTAATTGTTTAATAGTGTCATATATTGCTGTTCCCTCTTATACCAGTAAAACTTTTCTAAGCTACGGTTGGTTGGCATGGCTGAAACTCGTGATTAATGTTAAACTGAAACATAACCCCATTAAGTTCCTGGCATAGATCAGTGAATGCTGCGTAAATCCAGACATGCAGTCTGAGGTGAGACAATCTGTGGAAAAGAAATCAGATATGTTTTTCATGTAACCCGCAGCTGTGTGCACCGACAGCACGCCACAAAGTCAGAACGTTGCTTAAGACTTAAATCAATCATTCGTATCACATTTTATGAGGCTTGATCTTAGTTTTCTCCACATATATATAACTGAAAGCTTGTCATGTGACTGGCTGCAGCGGCTCTGCAAAATGGGCAGCGATACGTGCGAGGTGGGTTAACTGCCCCGCCCGGGGGGCTGCGTTCTTCTGTGTGCGCGCACTCACAGATGTGCATCCTGCTGGGGGGCGCACCAGGCCTGTAAGCCACACATCAGATCTCAAGGCGTGACATGTTGAAGTTGAAAATCTTTAGTGGCATATTGTGTTAACTGATGAGAACAAAGTGATGATTTGCAGTCAAAGGTTGTGTATATTCCGTGGAGGTCAGAGGTCGGCCAGAATACGAGGTGAAGAGCATCATCTTACAGAAGCCCCGTTTGCTTAATTTTACCTACTTAATAACTAATTATTTAAATGAAGCCTAATCATATATTAAATATCGAGTTGATCTGTGGATGTGCTGATGCGTCAGAGCAGGTTCTGATGTGTTGTGTAAATGTGGGCTGTAGTTTACAGCTGATGAGCGGCTCCCACCACATATGTAATGCGTTAATGTGACACTGCATTGATTTCATCATAACAGCAGGAAAGTCTTCTTTTGTTCTCACCTGTGGGCAACCTCTCTCCTCAGCAGTTAGCCTTTACTGTGCCATCAGCCTTACATCACAGCTGTCGTTTTTTTAAAGCACCTTTATTTTTTGCGCAGTTAAGACGTTACTGAGCCCAGACCTTGGAATCTGAATGATACCTGACATAAAAGCCACAGCATGAAGCAGTAAATGGCTGGAGAGAGATGACAGCTTTGTTCCAGATTACTCAAAGGTGTGACTACACAGCCATCAATGTGCACTTTCAAATCAAACCCATTCTGAAGAGCAGGCTGTCTGCACAAAGACTCCTTCATTCAGCTGCTGTGGACACTTAGGACATCAAAGGCAGCACTTCCTTACACTCGCAGAAAGGCAAAAACAGCCGTCAGAGGATATTACTGAATTTTTCTCATCTGCAGCCTGTCATATCTTGCATTAGGGCAGGAGAGGTATGGAAATGAGAGCAATATATGAAAATGCTCTTGGATCATCTGATTACCCAGTGATCAGTGCATGTACAGTGGCACAGTGGGCACAAAGGAAAAGAATGATTTCAATCTGCAGTGACATGGTTCATACATCAAGATCTAGTTTTTGCTTGTTTCTGATATGTAAAAGTGGGGCAGCGATGCTCTGTACTCGGAGCTCTGCAGGATTTATCGGCTGTTTCACAGACACGACAAACTGAACCCAAACAGTCATCGTGCTGGCCGAGGGGGCGGTCACATAGTCACGTGAGAACGTGGAGCCTCCAGGTTGTAAGGCACTTAAAAACACAACAAAATGTTTTTAAAGCTGCTGTTAAAGAGCCAACGCTCTGATGCAGCAACAGTTTGAAAGATTTTATTGCACTCAGCAATGCAACAGGGAAGATGCGGTTCAGACAGGAGGACCACTGAGAGAGGAGAGACGGGTCAATGCTGCTGAGCCACAAGAAGGAGTTCTGTAGGGAGACTGCAAGACTGGCTGAGTGTGGAGAGGGTCCTGCTTACCTCGGGGAGTGGGAGAGTCCTTCCTGGGGTGGCTGATTTGTAGGTTTGCGGGTTTGTGAGTCGCATGAGGGCAGCCAGGTAAGCAGGTGGCAAAAGTCAGTGATCTGATATAGGATTCCTGATAAAGAGGCGCGGTTCCTCAGGAGGAGGGGAGTTGCAAAGGTAAGTAATCCACTCTAAGTCTCAGGAAGGAGTCACTGGAGACAGAGACGTTAACAGTAAGGAGCAACAGGATGGTGGAAATAGCATAAAAGAGGCGAATTACCACTCGATAGGAGGAGACTGGATGCTTGAACCAGTCCTCAAACACTGCTGAGTGATGAGGCGGCTGAAAAACAGGTGATTCTGGCCATAGAGCGGCCAACCTGGACTCACAGGAGGGGCAGCATCCACCCTACTGTACAAACCAGCATAGACCATGAACATCACACAACACACTACAAAACTACAACAGACTGAAATCAGAATACTGTATGCACTGCAATTCTGTGTAATATGATTAGTGACTTTATCATATTTATCTTTCATTTCTCAGAATAGTGCAAATATGAGAAATATAATAGCGAACACTCTTTTTCTCACGGTACAAGCGTCCCACTGAGAACATTAGAGTTGCTTAGGATGAGTCTCAGGCTTTCACAGCTGGACCGAAGCAGCATTTCTACTGTCACATTTGACCGGCTCAGACATGAATGTACACAGAGCCCGGGGCCGTTAAGGACTGCTCACACACAGCTCTGCTTATTATAATGTTTGTCATTCTTAAAGTGCAGATCATTTCCTGAGACCTGCAGGTCTCTTGCATGCTCATACACACATCTTTTTTTTCCTTTCCATTTGTGAAAGATGTCAGAATTTGGAGAGGAAACTAAAAACAGATTTTGGATACGAATTGGGTGAAACACAT
This sequence comes from Cichlasoma orientale, assembly GCA_034780415.1. Classification (NCBI taxonomy): domain Eukaryota; kingdom Metazoa; phylum Chordata; class Actinopteri; order Cichliformes; family Cichlidae; genus Cichlasoma; species Cichlasoma orientale. The sequence goes on from JAVDPK010001236.1 coordinate 474,201, forward strand.
TTTGTGTGCATACATTACAATAGCCAGGATATGACATAATGTGGGCAGGTTTATATGCAATAGGAGCTAACATGGCTACAAGCAGGGATAATCAGCTGTCTCTAAAGGACATCACAGTTCAGTCAGGAATATCAGTGCAGTTCTTCACTGGAGAAACACGCTTCACTCTGCGGCTGCACTGACACTCTGTTGGGACACGTTGCTTGATTGACAGGCCTGCTGGTCTACTGCAGTCTGCTATGCAGATAATTGAATGTAAATAAAGATTAGGAATAATGAGTGCACAGAGGTATAACTCTTAATGCTTTGTTGTGTGCTGGCAAGCTCCTGGGATGAACTGAACACAAAGTGATGACGAGGGATTTATTTTTTCTCTGCTCAGGAAATTCTGATAGCAGACAATGAATGAATGCAGTTACTCGATTACTCATACGCATGTAAAAATACTTTTTATCTGCATGCTTATAATATTTGATCTGATGATGAGTTTTAATTGTTTAATTTTTAGAGGTAAACCTGTGTTTTTAGTTTTTATGCAGAATCCCAGTCAGCTAAATATTTGTATTAATATGGCCAGGCCACAATTACTCTGTATTACAATGTAATTATATTTAACTACAAATACTTAAAGGTAGGTACACTAGAATAAGGCAAAGGAAACAACGTAATGTGTAATGTTTAAGTAATTTTAAATATTGCATAACTTCAGGTATTTTACAGGAAAGGAGAAAAATTATACTGTAAGCAGCTTTAAGTACAGCATAAGTAATTTTAAGTAGTATATAAATTCCTTGTAATTCTGCAGAAAAACAAACAATATTTTCCCATCTTACATTGTATGCAGTAGTTTTTAGAGCAGATTAATCTGGCATTTTTACATCTTTATTTTTCTGCATCTTTATGCAGTATTCATTATGCTGATGTGCATGATGGATGGTCTACTATCCAACTGTCCTTTTATTTTACCAATATCAATGTGATACGGACTCGTCTCCCTTTCCAACTTACAAGAAAAAACATTGTTCAGAGAGAGCAGAATACACCACAATCAAACCCAGAAAAAGGATCAAGAAACAACAACAGTTGTGTTGTGAGGACACACCCACTCCCATCAAGGTCACCTCAGTAACCAGAGTCCAAACATCAGAACACAGAATGGTGATCAGAACCCATATGAGCCCAGAAACCCCATCCCCAACAGGAAAGACTAAGCTGCAGTGGACACCAAGGAACCAGAAACATGAAGGATGCCTGAGGCGCCCGCCGAGATCCAGCAGAGGCCAGACAGCACATCCTGGTCCCACCAAGGCAGCACAGACAGCCAGGAAGAGGAGCTCGCAGCAGCCCATGAGCCAAAGGACAGCAAGCAGACCCAAAGTTCAGAAAGGTGGCACAGGATGCCACCGACCTCTACAGGCTAGGCAACAGCACCCTGATCTTGGTCCAGATCTTGGAGGAGATCCCCCAGGCACCATCCTTCGCCTCATTAGGAGCATGTCCTGACACTGTCAGGCATGCATACAGTGTTGGGTCATACAAACTACAGAGTTGATGCTGTGAAATTTGGGCAAATTGTTCCAGCCTGCTGCATCACTTTTTCACTTTGATTTTCAGGCTGTCTTTGAATTCAGCCTCTGTAGGTTGATAATTTTCATTCCCATCAAACGCTGTGGCATCCTTTCATTGCTGATGCATCACCCGGTCCATATCAGTATATTTATCCAGCACAATCTTTTCCCATTGAGATCTGATGTGTTTTCAAAGTGTTCCTTTCATTTTTTGAGCAGTTTAGTTTCTCGTGCGCACCAACTGATATTATTCCTCCCAAATTTTCTGTCATCTCCCCCTGGCTCCGCTCTGTTATCACTCAGTCTCTATCATCTGACTAGATTACTTTAAAACAGGCACCTCGTCCCCCCGCTGGAACACCCCTCCCTAGATGTCACGGACCCATTTCCAAACTTGTATTCATTTCTAAAATCCTCAAAAACACCAATTAATTACTTGGACTGATTGAGGATGATGATATTTGATGAATTCCAATCTGCCTTTCAACAAAATCACAGCACTGAAACAGCATTACTGAAAATTATTAATAATGTTCTCATGTGTTTGGATGAAGGTGAATGTTCGACTTTAGTTCTGCTTGACTCATCTGCAGCCTTTGGCACCGCTGATTATACCATTGTGTTGGGTTGGGATCACAGTCATGGTTCTCCAGTGTTCTGATTATATTTATCTGACACTTCAGAATCCATCTTAACAACTGTATGTCCTCATCGACACCCCTCATATGTAGAGTCCCTCAGGGGTCAACCCTTGGACCACTTCTATTTTCATTAGATATTACCCCTGGGTCATCTGCAAACAGTTTCAAAGACGTGTCCTGTCATTGCAGAGGATACACAGCTCGTCTGTTAAACCGAATAACCTCGACAGCCTCTCAGCGAATGCTTCCTGCTCATTAATAATTGGATGCCTTCAAATTTCCTCCTTCGTAATCCTGGCAAATCCTGATTCTTGTGTTCGACCCTGAGAGTTTTGCTAAGGATGTCAGTCATTATATCGGCCACACACACACACACACACACACACTTGGTATTATTCTTGACCAAAAATTTAATTTTGAATCTCAGATCTCAAATCTCATCGAGTCTTTTTTTCCTTCATTTAAGAAACACGTCAAAAACCTTTATTGACACCCAATAATGTGCAACTTCTAGCACACACTCATTTTCTCATGTTTCACGAATCGGTCCAGAACGCAGCATCCAGACTGCTAACGAGAACCAGCCGGGACTCGGACAGCAGCCCTGCTCTTCACTGGCTTCCGGTGAAATTCAGAATTAATTTGGAATATTTATTAATATGAAATATGAAAGTCCTACATAGCCACATATATCTGAGCTGCTGAGACCTTATAACTGCAGCCAGCCTCTCTGATTATCTGATTAGGGTCCGAACTCTTCCATGTTCTTATTCTAAATCCACTTTAGAGGTTGGAGCTCCTAAACTTTGTTTAATCTTTCTCCCATTATCTCTGGCTCCTGCTCTGCTAGTGTGTGTGTGTGTGTGTGGGTGTGGGTGCAGGATAAACGTAGGACCATGTGTTTGACTGTGTGTTTCCATGTTTGAATATTTACACTTTAATGTGTGTTTTTATCCAGCACTTTGTAAATTTGTAACAATTATTAATATTGTAATACTACTACTTATAATACAAATAAAAAATAGTAACCACCCAAGATTGAACAGAGATGCACAACATCAGAAATGTGACAGGGCCTTATTGAAAAGCTGTGGTGAAGGTAGCCAGAAGTAACACGTCCAGTGACCCGTGTGCAGACCCACACATACCTCAAGAGCCAAAAGAAAAGATCACTTTTTCAGTTCCATCCATCTGGAAGCCCACATAAATATTGAGACTGTTGCCAGAAGTGAATTGATGGTTAAGAGGTAACTTGTTTTTGTTCCTGAGACAGTGCTGGAAGAACCGGGCCTCTCTGAGAAATCCAGCATTATGTAACGATGGAATATTTCAGACTGCAGAGCAGCCAGCCACCAGCATGCATCAGGCCCCCACCGAAGAGGAGGAGGCTCATTTGCATGATATCTGTGGGGCAGAGCATTCCCCAGATGCAAAGCTGATTAAAGAGTGATGTCACTCAACAACTTGAGGGCAGACATAGAGAAGAGCGAGACCACCAAGCGGGCCAACGCTGCTTTGAAGTTCTGAAGACGCGAGCGTGGGGGCATCGGCTGATGCTTCTTTCCTTAATTAACCCATCGCATTCCTAATGAACATGAGCTCCTCCGCTCCTATAGCACAGGGCTTCAAGTCGCTATTAGCCGTATTCTTCCTTCATGCATCGTGATCTTCCTTCATCAGCAAAGACACTCATTTCTTCTACGTATACTTTAATCATGGTATTTTTTTTTTTAAATATTTTTCTCACCACAGATGCTGCCAGTGCTGCCAGCGGTACAACATTATTCAGGTTACCTGAATATTTTTACGTGAAGGTTAACACATTTAATCTTTTTTCAAATAACATCTCTGAGCTTCTCTGACTCTAACTGCTCAGTCTCTCCTCAGAATGGACTCTAATTACACCAACCAAAGGCGTCTTCACTGCACTGTGCTTACTGACGTGCAGTCATATTGATGCACAGATAAACATGGCTGTTGCCTGGCAGCATTTGCTGTAGTTGATTTCACAGACAATGATAAATAAACAGATGTGCACAGTCAGCAGCACAAGAACAAACTGCCAACAGTCTAACTTCAGAACAACCAAGAAGATACAGTCAACTGCAAATAGCATCAGTGGGACTCTTTTTTTTTTTTTTTTACCAAAAATATCAGCTTGAAGCAACAGTGATGATGGTTTTGGAGAAGCATCACAGCTGGTGAACTCAGATGGAAGTATAGAAGTAAGCAGGTCAAAGATGTATGCCCAGTCATAGCAACAACAAGGGTTAAATCTATGCGGTTCAACTGATGTAACCACTAAGTTGGCTTCATAGTGCCAAGTTATGGTCAGCTTAGCTTAAGCCTGGCAAACACTTTCTCAATACAAAAGAGCCCAGACTGCCTGCAGTGCCTGTCTGCATTCCTGTCACTTAGAATAATGTGTAGTTTTAACACACGTCTCCACCAGTTCCTCCTCATCCGTTTGTGATCATTTAGTATTTAGAAGAAAAAGGAAAAAAAAATCCTTTTCTGTGTGCCAGGTGTGCATGAGGTGTGTGGGGGTTTGGAGAGCAGCATCCTCTGCGCTACAGTCGGTGTGAGAAGAACACAAATGAACACAATCCAGTGAAAGCACGAGCAGCGTTCCTGCCTCAGCTATCTGCAGCGCGCCCTGAGCTTTTCTGTTTACAGTTGCAGGACGGATACTTTGATTGTGTTTTGGGTCGAGGGTTCTCGTCTAAGCACATAAGCTGTTTGAGAATATTAAATAGTTAATGAAGTTTGTGCTGTTGTGCGTCTACCTTGTGTCAGCTCATGCGGTTCATAAATGTGGCACTTCATTAAAAGAATATGTAATCTAGACGGGGACAATGTTTCACTTAAGTGTAACTGGGAAAACAGTTCAGCTGCCTAATATCATTCTGTGAGAGACAGGGATGTCTAAGAAGGCACTCAGAGCAGTCCGAACACATTAACAGATATTGATCATTATCATTGTGCACTTTCTGTTTTTTTGCATGTCATTTCATAACACCAATGATGCCCTAACTCTGAGCCTTGCATTTAATTATGTCATTTAATGACATGAACTAGCGCATGAAAATATTCAAATGTGTGGCTGTGACACACAATAGCCTAAAATAGGGTGCTATTCATATTCTATCCCATGAGATCATGCTGGAATGCAGCGCTCAGAACCACCGCAACCTGCCAGAATATTCTACAGCTGAAGCACTGTGATGATGCATGACTGAGACTTTTACTGTAATTTGACTTAATGACATGCCAAATGTGTTTTTCCTGATTTGGATGATGCGTCCACATGCTGATTAGATGCCGAAGCCTGGTGGAGACGACTGTTTGAGAGGAAGGTAGCAAAGAACGAGGTGATAACATGTGCAAAGAATTGATCACACTGGAGTTATGAGGTGTCCCTCCTTCTTTATTCCATGTAATCTAGAACATGAAGAGCAGGATTGGTTTCAAAAAGCTTCCAGAGAAGAGCGCCTGCCTTTCACTGACTTCAAATGTGATGATTACAAAAGTTCGAAAGACTTCCAGCTGGAATGAATGAAAACGCATCCTCAGGTTTCCAGATGAAAAAACATTATAAGGAAACATTAGAGAAAAGCAATATATTCTCCCTATAATGGTACCTATGACAACTTCAGTGTATTAAAAAGAGAAGGACCACTGATGATTATGATCCTTTTTTTGAAAGACAGCAGTATATCAGCAGGAGCAGATTTGAAGCCATGCAGAGTCGCTGTCACATATTCCTTTGATATAAGTTACATGTTCCAGAAGTAGAACAGTAATTTCACACTTTTGTTTGTTTGTTTGAGCTTTAAAGGCTCTGGATGTTGTAGGGATGTCTTGTTGACACGTCTCTGCAACATTGTGTGGAAGATGGGGACAGTGAATTGGCAGACCAGAGGGGTAGAACCTCTTTACAAGAACCCTGGGAAGGTCTATGCCAGGGTGCTGGAGAGGAGAGTCCATCCATTAGTTGAACCTCAGATTCAACACATTCTGATGTGGGACCAGCTCTTTATCCTCTCAAAGTTGTGTGACAGAGTGTGTGAGTTTCCCCAATCAGTCTACATGTGTTTTTTGGACTTGTAGATGGCATTCGCCTGCATCCCTCTCAGCATCCCATTGTTACGGGCCCTTCAGTCTCTGTACAACCATAGTGAGAGCTTGGTTTACCTTGCCAGCAGTGAGCTGGACTTGTTCCTGGTGAGAGGTGGACACAGCCAGAGCTGCTCTTTGTAACCAGTTCTGTTCATAACTTTTGGGGATAGAATTTCTAGACCAAGTGGTGGAGGGCCTCTGCTTTGGTGGCCTCACATCTCTGTTCTTTGATGTGGTGGTCTTGGCCTCATCAGGCAGAGACCTCCAGTGTGCACTAGGGTGGTTTGCAGCTCAGTGCAAAGTGAATCAGCACCTGCAAGTCTGAGACAATGGTCCTCAGACAGAGAAGGGTGGAGTGCCCACTCTGGGGTCAGAAATGAGTTGTTGCCCCGAGTGGAGGAGTCTCTCAAGGTCTTGTTCATGAGTGAAGGGAGAGTGGAGCAAGAGGCTGACAGATGGATGGGTGCAGCATTTGCAGTGATGCAGACACTACATCAGCCTGTAGTGATGAAGAGGGAGCTGAGAGTAAGGCGAGCTGATGATTTACCAATCAATCTATGTTCCTACCCTCACCTACGGCCATGAGCTCTGGGGAGTGACCAAAAGAATGAGATTTATGGATTCTCTGGAAGGTGGCTGGGCTCTGCTGTAGAGACGGTGAGGAGCTCAGTCAGAATAGAACCGCTACTCCTCCATACTAGTTGAGGTGGTTCGGGCATCTGAGTGAGATTCATCCCAGGTGAGGTGCTTCAGGCATGTCCTAATGGGAGGAGGCCCCGGGCAGACCCAGAACACGCTGGAGAGACTGTGTCTCTCGGCTGGCTGGGGAAAATCTCGGTGGCCCTCCGGACGAGCTGAGGAGGAGGAGGCCAGGGGGAGCGAGGTCTGGGCATCCCTGCTTAGACTGCTGCCCCCACAGCCCAAACCTGGATAAACTGCAGAAAATGCATGTTTATTTATTTTTTTTATTTTTGTTGGTGGGGGGGGGGGGT
>JAVDPK010001236.1:523409-543090 GCA_034780415.1 Cichlasoma orientale
CCCTCCCTGAGCCTGGTTCTCCTGGAGGTTTCTTCCTGTTAAAAGGGAGTTTTTCCTTCCCACTGTCACCAAGTGCTGCTCATAGGGGCTCATTTTGACTGTTGGGTTTTCTCTGTAATTATTGTAGGGTCTTTACCTACAATATAAAGCAGCCTGAGGCGACTGTTAGTTGTGATTTGGTGCTGTAAAAATAAAATTGAATTGAATTGAATAATATATATGGGGATTTAACTTATTGCCAAATGTTCAAAACATATCTGCATAATATTATCAAGATATGACAAGACAGTATGATCTCTCTTCTTTGGTGAAGAATCTTATACTAAAGGATTAGGAAAGGAAGCATCCAAGCACATTTTCTTTTTTAACATTTAGAAAATTCTTGCTTTTGTCACAGATGCTGCTGAGAGTGTGTGCTGTTATCTCCATGGCTAAAAAAAGAGAGCAAAGCTGAAGCCTACTCACATTTGAGGACTGAAATATTTTAGCTGTTTGTGATAACATGCTGATGTTACACAGTATTTAGCTGGTGACAGCTGACTTTCAGAATTTTATATATACAGTGCAGTACATTGCAGAGTATATTGCCATTTTTCAGATAGCAGAATGATCAGATATAGGTATATTTAGGGAAAAAATAAAGGAGGAAAAAAATCCCCAGACAATATTACAGCTCACAGCTCATTCACCAATTATATCTCTGTAGACATGGATTGGACTGACTGAATGTGCTGCTGCTCACTTGCACTCAGTGAACACAGTCACACACCCTGGGAAATATTGATTAATGTTTTTAAGGTAGAGGAGCGAACTTTGCAGGCATTATTTCCCTTTTTTCCTTTTTCTTTTTTAGCTCCTAGAGTGATTTTAATATTGAAGTCTCCACAACAGATTCAGAAAGTGGAGGAATCAGCAATATGTCAGCCTCTGCTGCTTGAATTGCTTTCTCCTTTTCTCTCTTTGTCTTTTATGAGTTTTATGATTCCCATATAGTTTTTATACCAACTGATAAGTACTGGTTTCAAGGTGTTTTCAGTTCTTAATATCATTATTTGCTGATTAAGCTCTTATAAAGTTAATATTTTGCCCTCTACTTCATTTCACATCAATATAAAATGAATACTTTAAAAATGTTGGATCACTGCTCAGGTAAAATTGGACATACGTGTAAATAAAGTAAATGTGAACAAAAATAATTCAAACACTGAAACATTTTGTATTGTTCGTGGACATTTTAAGCTTTTAAGCTGTGAGACGGGACAAAGTAACACAAAAGTATCTGTTACACCACACTAGTGTCACGCACTGCAGCTGGGAACTTTCAGTTATAAAACCTACGTCACTGAAAGGAACAGATTTAAGAATCCAACCAATATAAGAGTCACTGTTATCATCAACAGATGGATGCTTGATGGAAAGATGCAAGCAAAGCATATATTTTGCTGTTCAATAAGCCCGGAGGGCCTCAAGCTGTATTATTTTTTAAAGCTGATTCAGTGGTGGGGGATAGCATATTGTTCCAGCATATGTTAGCGCTGAGATGACAGGCCATAAGTGAAACCCCGCCACCTGCTAGCAGTGCCTTATGTATGGCTCCATATGTAACCACCAGTTGGAGAGCAAGCCTCGCAGTATCACTGTGCTCAACCTTTTTAATGAGAGGACGAGCTTATGTAATGGCACAGGTGGACCTGTGAACATATTGCATCAATGTGTTTGAATTAGAAACCCTGCAGAACTATCTTCTGTGGTCTGCATCACCCGTTAGAGAACAAAGGAAGAATTTATGCTTTGAATTTAGGTGTGAATGCCTGCACTTTTTCGAATCTCACTGTGGCACGGTGATGGGACTCAGCAGACTTACCATAATGTCAAAATCCTCCTTGGTGTCTTATGTTCAGTCCAGTCTTACAGCAACGCTTTGTCAGGGGCCAAAGAGCATATAGCTCTATCAGTGTATTTCTATGCCTCAGAATTGATGACGGCCATCCAGCTGTGCATCCATAACTGAGCCTGGACATCCAATTCTCATTAATCAGATCTCGCTTTAACATTTTGTGGGAAGTTCTTCGGATTTGGTACTCACTCAAAGGTAAAAGGTCACTGTCACCTGACGTCCTGACTGTCTCATTCTCATCAGATATAATTCAGGAAAGTCTGGAAAGAATTTCATTATATCGCTCACAAAAAGCCACTGGAGGAGCGACCGAGGACTGATGAGAATACGGTAACGATGCCACGGAGCAAAGATGTCTGTGTGTGCGTGTGTTCTTTTTCCTGTGTGCTCTGCTTCCCCCCATGACCAAAGACATGTTCAGTTTACCGAACATGAGGTGCAAATTAACATGCAGCCCATGAAAGTCAATACGGACCAGACCAGCAATATCATTTGGTTTGTTTAGTCACAGTCGTCTAATATCTGTCCAGTTTCACTAATCTCCATATATGTTTTGATGTAAGAGGAGCCAAACATCATATAGTTTTGGCTTGTTGCATATTCTATAATGTGCAACAAGCTGTGCCTAAGTGATGTCCAGTCACCCCAGGTTACCACGGACTTTTTCACAACAGTCACCTGAAGGCACTTCATACTATAAGGTAAAGATCCTACAATAATTATAGTGGGCCCTGTGCTCAATGCCCGGTACTGCGGAGCCTGATTAGCATTTGCCATAGAATACCAGAACTGGCAGGTCCACACCCGGAGCTCTGAGCTTTTCACAGATGACAGCAGGTTCACCCTGAGCACATGTGACAGATGTGACAGGGTCTGGAGAAGATGTGGAGAACGTTATGCTGCCTGTAACATCATTTAGCATGACTAGTTTGGTGGTGGGACAGTGATGGTCTGGGGAGGCATATCCATGGAGGGACACACAGACCTCTACAGGCAACGACACCCTGACTGCCATCAGGTATCAGGATGAATCCTTGGACCCACAGTCAGACAGTGGTGCAGTGGGTCCTGGTTCTAAACCCTTTTCTCTATCATCAACTGCTGTGATTTGGTGCTATATAAATAAAATTAAATTTTTCCATCCGTCCATTTTCCTCCACTTATCCGGGGCCGAGTTGCAGGGGCAGCAGCCTAAGCAGAGAAGCCCAGATGTCTCTCTCCCCAGCCTTCTCCTCCAGCTCATCCAGGGGGACACCGAGGCGTTCCCTGGCCAGACGAGAGATATAATCTCTCCAGCATGATTTGGGTTTGTGCCTCCGAGTAGGACATGCCTCACCCAAATTTAATTGAATTAAATTTAATCCAATAGAACACCTCAGGGATATTATGTTTTGTTCCATCTGACATTGCCACGTGGCCCCTCAGACTGTCCAGGAGCTCAGTGATGCTCTGATCCAGATCTGGAAGTAGATCCCCCCCAGGACACCATCCACCATCTCATTAGGAGCCCCGACATTGTCAGACATGCATACAAGCACGTGAGGGCCGTACAAACTCCTGCAGTGAAATTTCAGCTAAATGTTCCAGCTGCTGCATCATTGTTCCTCTTTGATGTTCAGGGTGTCTTCAGCCTCTGTAGGTTCATCATCTTCATTCCCATCAAACGATGTAGCATCCTTTCATTCCTCACTCAGTACCCACAACATGTCAGTGTAGATATGCAGCACATTCTTTTTTTTGCTATTGATATCTGATGTTTTCAGTGTTTCTTTAAATTTTTTGAGCAGTGTATTTAAGCTCCAGTACACACACACACACGCGCACGCTTTTTCCTCACATCAACACTTACAAAGTCAGATCAACGTGAACACCCAACGCTCCTCATTGTTTCAAAACAAATTAATAAACAAACTTGAAATTTTATGGCACGTATCCAAACACATGCCGCAATTCTAGAAACTCCAGAAAAACCTGACTGATCTAAAGTAAAGATATAAGATTCAGCATTTGCACAACTTATTTTTCCCTTCAGATGTCAGAACATCACATGTTTCTCTGGATTATTTTCCTGTGAGAGAAAAATTGCAAGAAATCTTCGACAGTGGTTTGAGTTTCAAATCAAAGTCAAAAAGAAGACACACACGGGGAAAATGAAAACTGGGTGCAGGACCAAAAAACAACAACAGAAAACTAAAGATGAGTCTGCACTTATCTTTAGTTTTCTATCGAGTTTCAAATCAGACCGCCTGCGCAAAGTGTCCATCTAGCTCAGTGTTTATAGGTTGTTGTAGATGCTAGGAGAGCAAGAGGACCTACCAAACATCTACCATGACTCTGTGGAGTGGCTTCTCCATCAAACATTCATTCTTGGGAAGTATTCCTTGGTGCCAAAATCTCCATGGTGACACATGGAATGGGCTAGAGTTCAGCCAGTGATTCAGTTTATTAATCATAGTGTTTTGCACTAAAAGCCACATTTTACTTTTTCTAAATATATTCACACACCACTTTATTCTACACACTTATCCCTTTCAGCTACCTTGCACCCACACCTGCGGCCAATTTAGAATCACCATTTATAACATGTATGTCTTTAGACTGTGAGAGGAAGTGGGCGCGCATTGGCAGAGGGGAGGCATGCAAATTCCATCCTGGCCCTCCACTGGAAAGAGAGCAGCAGTGTATGATGTTTATTTACAGGCTCTGCTGCAGAGACTGCCTGCTTCCCTCTGCTCCTGAACTCAGTTCAAACGCAGCACTCAGCTCGCAGGACACCTGAACATCAGCGGTGCCTCTCGTTCACACTGAACTCGGGAAAAGTGGATTCAAATGCTTTGCTGCCTGCAAACGGAACGAGCTACAGAAAACTTTGATTTCACTGACTCATTTTAAAAGGTTCTAATTGTCTGTGTGTAACTACTGTTGTACACGTGTTTCTTAATTAGTGTGTATAATGTGTTCTTTATTGTGGAGCTGTTTGTCTCGATTTGTGTATATATGTTGAAAAAGAGATCTCGAGCTCAATGACACTACCTATTTAAATAACCTGACTTACTTTATACTGCTGTTCAGTGTCTTTGTATTTACTCTTCAAGGTGCAGAAGGATCTGTTCAGTTAGCTCCTGAAACTTTGCATCCTGTAGACTTTACAAGTGCATCAATATCAGGTGTCGGATCCTGAGTAGCAGCCAGTTTCAGAATGTCATTTAACTGCTTGTGCGTGAACTCTGGTAGTCCCAAACATGCCCAAAACGTTTGCAGCCACGGCTGTCAGCAACATCTGCGATGTCCATGCTCATCAACTGTGACCGAAAATACAACAACTGACTTGACTTTGTGCTTCAGTTGACGTCCAAATCTGCTGAAAGATCTGAAATCCTCTGTGCCGCAGTAAAAGCCCGTCGCCGTTCAGGGCCCACGATTTCTGCAGCCTGTTCTGCAGCTGTTGTAGTTTTCACCATGATGAGTCTCATAGTGGCGCCGAATGTTATATTCTTTGAGCACTGAAACTTGCTGCAAACACAGCAAGCACTCTGGTTTCCCATTAGCCTCTGTGAGTAAATGGGAAACGGTCCACTTTCCTCCTTTTTGACGGACATTCTGAGTAATGAGGGTGCCACAGAATGTAAAAACAGTGCGATACCCAGTGAACAAATTAGGAATAGCAGTTACTTTTATTGAAAAATTTGAAGTTTTTATACATTTTGCAAAGTAATTCTGCGGGCCGGATTGGACCCTCTGGCGGGCCGGTTTTGGCCCACAGGCCATAAGTTTGACAAGTCTGGTGTAGAGAATCATTCAAACCTGTCACTCATCTCTGATATTCAACAAGCTAAAATCAAGAATTATAAACTAAGTTTTGCAGCAGAGCATCAAGACTGATATGCAGTACTATACTTTTGGTTGGGGGTGGCTGCAGCTCAGGAGGCAGGACAGTCGTGTATTAATTGGAAGGTCGCTGGTTTGATGCCTGGCTGCTCCAGTCTGCATGCCAAAGTGTGCAGACTTGAGCAAGATACTGAACCCTGAGTTGCTTCTGATGCGTTCATAGGAGTGTGAGTGTGAGTGTTTGATAGAAAGCACTTGTATGAATGTGTGTGAATGAGATAATATAAACGCTCATGTAGAGTAAAGAAGTCCTTTATAAGAACCAGTCCATTTACCACTGTTTGGACAACATAGTCAGGGCTTCACTCAAACAAGCACTGATTGATACAGCATAAAGCAATTTTTAAATTATTATTGTTATTATTTACTTATTTATTTTAAACAAACTGATTCTAAGGATTCTAGACACTGAAAAGAACTGCTCTGCATACCACCATAACCCATCTGTCTATAATCACACACGACACCTTTTAACAACAGTGCTCCTTGTTGCATCCCAAAATGCAGTGTATGAGTTGTTCCTTTGGAGCACCGAGGTACAACAACTCCCACCGAACTGAACACACACTCAGACACAAACACACAAACTCTCCTGTGTCTGCTCCAAGGTTGTTGTATAGCTTCCACCCCCCCCCCCCCTCACCTCTCCAAAGTTAATGAAATCACTCTCACAAAGTCACTGGAGAGGGAGCTCTTTCTCAAGCTACAAAAAAACAGCACGCTGAGTAACACTGAATATTAAGAGAATATGACAACAGACCTGGAAACATGTCATTGGTGTATTACAAAGGACACAGAAGATTTTGTCAGCTTGTGCATTCAAATTCTGAGTCACCTCTAAACACATTAGCTCTGAAAAGAAGGAGCAAAAAAACAGATGAAAGGCTTTGACTTTTTTGGGTAATGACTCATCTGGAAGTGTGACAGATTAGTGCAAAGTGAATGTAATGGATGCTACATTGTTGAACTCTACTATCACACTGCTTTAAAATGTTTGGAAGGAAAGCTAATTCACCGTCAGAACAAAAGCTGCTTTGTGTTCATTGTGTTTTAAATGGTAATGAATATGAATGTGATATTTAGCTTCTTCCACTGATGTATGTTTACTCTGTCAAAATTAATTAGAAATACCATGTGCAGTAATAATTACCTATCCAGAAATCCTTGGCATTCAGCATGAAAAGTCTCTCATCTCTTCTATTTTTCTCTTTCAGAGATCCAAACCAACCTGTTCCACAGGACACAAAATTCATCCACACAAAGCCTAACCGCTTTGAGGAGGTGGCCTGGACCAAGTACAACCCCAAAGACCAGCTCTACCTTCACATAGGCCTCAAACCTCGAGTTCGAGACCACTACCGAGCTACCAAGGTTGCATTCTGGCTGGAACTAGTTCCGCATCTTCACAACATAAATGAGTTTTTTCAGTATGTTTCCACTACCACTAAGATACCGCCGCAGGACACCACTCCCTATCCTTACACCAAACGATTCCCAGGTAAAAACAACTGGCCGTCCACCACACGCCACCCAGGAGTTCCTCCTACCAACACCAAACAAACAACCGACCAGCGCAAGAGCGGGGACCTGACAGACGAGTCGACCGTAGTGATCGAGACCAAACGGGACTACTCCACTGAGCTCAGCGTCACCATTGCCGTGGGAGCGTCGCTGCTGTTTTTGAACATCCTCGCCTTCGCTGCACTCTACTACAAGAAAGACAAACGGCGGCACGAGTCCAACCAACGTGTCCCCACCCCACAGCGCAACTCTGCTCCAACCAGTACTCCATCTACCGCCAATGACGTAGCCCATCTGCAGAGTGAGGAACTGATGTCTCTACAGATGAAGCAGCAACAGCTGGAGCACGAGCACCACCACGAGTGCGACTCGCTTCAGGCCCACGACACGCTGCGGCTCACTTGCCCGCCAGACTACACACTGACTCTCCGCAGGTCACCCGATGATATACCCCTGATGACTCCCAGCACCATCACCATGATCCCCAACTCGCTGGCTGGCATGCAGCCTCTGCACAATTTCAACACTTTTGGTGGCAGCCAGAACAGTACCAACCTGCCCCACGGCCACTCCACCACGCGGGTATAGCTCAGCTGGGATGGGACTGTGCCAGGTTCCCTCTGCAACTACCCGCATAAGGCAAATATAAGCGACTGACTGTACGATGCACTGACTTCAAAGTCTCAGCAGATGTTATTTTGCTACCATGCCTTCTTGAAAAGTATACACGATATAAAGTGATCATGAACTTGCGAAACTATTCAAAATGAATGTTATTACATTAATAACTCTTTTTGGAGCAAACTGTCGTGGAAGATTTTCAAGGAGTTTTACCAAAAGAAAGTGCAACCAGTGGATGACTGTTATATATTCTCACAACACAAAAAGAGCAGTTTCTGTGTTGATAAATACGCCTTTGCAAAGGCTTTTGTGCCATAAATACACAACAGGAAGACAAAGACAGCAGCTGGTGAAAAGCAACAATGGAACACCATCTTTTCATGATCCTCCATGTTTCAGACACTTGACTTGGGCACATAATTTGACACCCCCAGCCTGAAATGTATTTATGAAAACTTTGTACAAAAGGGAAAAAAAAAAGGTATATAGATATGCGTGGAAATACAAAAAGTTTTAAAAAAGAAAACTGATATTAAAATTGCTCCTCGAACTCTTGTTTTTTTTTATTTTGGCTGAGATCTTTTAGGGTTTTCTTTTCTTTTTTAGCTTGTGCTTTCTGTTGAGGTGTGTGTAAATATATCTGAACATTCGTCATTCTTTTTCCAGTTACAACATTGCGTTTCATTCGTTTTCACACAATGACCAAATTGCGAACACAATCCCATGCTTGGAGAGTTGCACACTGTGGGTTTGCAGGTCGCCACATACAGTACCGTCTTGTGCATTGCTTTGTGTCCACTCTTTAGACATCGCATGTCCAGGAAGAGCTTTACTCTGCATTTTCAGACATCTGCTGTCTGAGAATATGGACCGACTCAGTCCCGTCACCTGCTGCCATCCTGTTATGCTCCCAGCAGTTTTCTTTGTGGGCTTTTTCTGTCTTGCAATCTCAGCACTGCCTGAGCTTACAGCGTGACCAGCAATGTATTATTTAGAAATATAAAGGCAGTGATTTTTTTTTTGTATTAATATTAGTTGGATATGTTTGTAAAGAAATATATGTTAGATATTTCAAATTGTCATATGCTAGCAATATGTAAAGTATTGTGCCAGGCTTGTGATATTTTGGGTTACAAAAACAAGTGAATGAGTGTAAATATTAATGATACTAATTATTATAAAATTACAACACAAGTAGTCATAACTCTCTTTCCATTTTGCATCCTATTATGAAAAAAAGAGGAAGTACATCCAGAAGAATTTAAGCTACATTTGTAAGTTCTATAAAATATATATTCTTGCCATTTGGTCCGTAAACCAGTCGAGATAACGAGGGTTTTAATGTAGAGTTTAAAAATCCTCAGTTAGTCTTATATTTATTTGAGGTTTTGCCTTAGGTAATAATCAACATATTTCTGGCTGGACACCTGTATAAACTTTTTCTGCAACATTTTTAATAAAATATCACAGTATTTTCTAAAAATAAATAAAAATTAAAAAAAAAAGAGAGAAAATAAACATGGATCAAGGTTTAATTGGGTTTGATCATTTGTGTGGTGTGTGTTTAAATATTGAGAACATTTGCACTAACCACTCAAATTTAACCTGTCACACACAGTCCTACAGCACTTTATACACCATCTTATACACAATCAGACCCACACATTCCAGTGGATGCATTGGAAGGGAACTGGGATTCATTGTGCCACTGCTGCCCTGCCACAGTCAGTACGATAATCCAAAAGTCTCAAATTGTTTCTCTGTGGTTTGAAGCAAGAACTTGGACTTTATTAGAAACAAGCACACTGCAAAGGTGAGTCTCTTCATTCAGCTTTATGAGTAATCTTTTTAAGTGCTTCACATTCTGTCTTATTTTTAAGAAATGCTGTTTTATGTAACTAACAGGTTTAGAAATGACTCTCTGCAAGTCTGACTCACTATAAACAGAGCTAAAAAAATGCAAAAATCTTTATAGAACTTATAGGGCAAAAATTATGCACTAATACCACAAACAACAAACAACACAGTGATATTCAGGAACTCAAGTTTTTTTGCTCCCCGTGTTATTTTTTTTGTCCATTAAAGTGGTTATTGTGGCTTTTTTTTGGTGCCTTTTTCGCAATCAGAGTGATGATCCGAATGCACTGTTGTACCAAACATATTTGCTTTTACAAGAAGAGCTCTATAAGTTTTCTATAGGCTTTTGTTAATGTTTGTATTTTTATTTTATTTATTGATGCCAGGCCTGACAGGCAGGAAAGAAGGGGTAAGAAGAGAGAGAGAGAGAGAGGAAAAAGAAGAAGGGAAAAAACAAAAAAATAATAAAAGAGACATAGATACACATACATACACATATTCACATATAAATACATGCATATACACACATACACACAATCTTGCTGTGGTTTGTAGTAATGTGTGTGTGCCTCTGTCATGGAATGTACTCAATAATGAGGGCAAGAAGCCGCAACCACGCTCCTCAGGATCCAAAGGCAATCAGGGAAAGACCCAGGGGACCCGGGCCATCCACGGCCCACCAGGAGCTCAGAAGGCCTGAGACCACACATCCTGATGGCAACCGCGCGCACACCCCAGAGAGCCCCCCGAAAAGGCCCGAGCCAACCGCAGGCCACAGCCGCCAAGGAAGCGGGCCAAATGACATCCAGCCACCCACCCTAGGACCCACAGGCACCCACATCCCTGGGGTAACAGTGACGATCAGTGGGGAGCAGCTGGGAGCGGTAGGGAGGAGTAACTCCTGCCCTCCGCAACCATGTCCCACAGGGGCCAAGGCTCAGTAAGCCACAGACCCAGGCCCAGCTGTCCATACATACACACACAAACACACACACGGCAAAACACACAGGTCATATACCCATACACACATACAGACACATATATGCCAGTCACACACTCATGCACACACACATGGACCTTACATGGACACAAAGTGTGGGCGAGCAGGTACCAGCACAGAGCCAGCGGCAACCCGGGAAAGCAGCCAACCCAGGCCCGAACCACTAGCCAGCCCCTACCCCAGGCAGGGTGTATGAAACTGGGGTGTGGGAAGACCCGCCCACCCCCTCCTCCCAGTCAACGTGTTTCGGGTGATGTGTTGGGTGTATGTGAGTGTATGTAGTGAGAAGAATGTGTATGGCTGTGTGAAAGCTACAGTACACAAACATCAGAATTACAAAGAACAAACAACAGAGTGATATTCAGGGATTCAGGTTTTTTTGGACCCCGTGTTACTTTTTTGTGCATTAAAGTGGTTATTGTGGCTTTAAGTATCACACTGACAACCAGCTGCCTGAACCAACATTGCCTGAACCACACACGAAGAGTTAAATCAAATGGAAGATGAAAAGCTGAGGATGGAGGCAGAAGGGCTACAGCACACTCCAAAAAGCTAGAATTCCTGTCCTCAGTGTTCTGCTGCTGACAGAAGAAGAAAACTGCTGCAAAGAGTGGAACCTGTTGATGCCAGACTAGGAAATTCTGTATGTGTGCGTGGACGAGAGTAGCCCAAGCTCTGGAACTACAGCATATCTGTTATAAACACTGCCATTCTGGCAGGGGCAGCTCTAGGCTCTTATCACAGGGGCAAAGCTAAGGCTCTTATCACAGAGAGAGTGGTGCATTCTTAAGGGCTTTTCAGATAAAGCTATTTTAGGCCCCGGTAAAGTTTTGATGCGTTTCAACCTGCCACTTACAGGAGAACGGTGTTTCCAGTCCCTGAAAACAATACTTTTTGAAATGGGGTTCTAGAGTGGAGCGTTTTCAAAACGCTCTGGTCTCTTTTTCCATGTAAACAGCAATAACACTACTATTTGAAAATGGGGGGTATTGGCACATGCGACTTCTATACCCACACCGCCAACTTGTGGCCTGGCGATGGGAACTACATCGTCTTGTATTTCCGTGTGAACGAAGATCGTTTTTAAAAACGTTTCCGTCTGAACGCGTTACTTTTAGAAAACGCAAAAGGAAAAATGTTTCCTCAGTTTCTCAAAATGTACAACACCAGTATAATCTCTGATAGCAACACGCTAACCAGCAGTAGTAGAACTATTCAGAGGCTTTACTTAAGTGCAAAACAATGTAAACAGTGTTAAAGTCATTCAATGCAGTATTGTACTGCAGTAAAAAGTAGTCTGTATTATGTTATTACATTATTATTACTCATGATTTGAATAGAATTTTTGATTTTTCTTTAATTTTTTGTAGTAATTAATAGCAGAGGAGCCCAACTACTATATATATATAACTGCAAGTAATAATACATTCATTTCTCATTGCTTCATTTCTCAAGTAAGTGGTTCACAGGTCTCAAAGGGGCGATCACAATGCTACTTTGTCTAATAAAGAATGAAAAAGGCAGTACATTTCTAAACTTCATGCAGGCAATGCTGGTACTTAAAAGCAGGAACAATGTCTTAAACAATTATGGGGTTTTTTTTGTCAATCAAACTAGTTTTTCTGCTCTACAACAACAATAATAATCTGATGCTGTACATGAATCGACCAAAGGTTCAGCACTACGGACAGCACCCAGCTACAGACAAGGCTTAATCAAAGGGTTCAAATAGAACTCAAATAGACAGTGCGATACAACAGCACAGACAGTTGCCAAGATCTGGTAAACACTGAGTTAAACACCGGATTAATCTATAGTTTTGAAGTTAATAAGGACAGATGTTTCACTCACTAATTGCTCAGCGTGCAGCTGTATTTTAGTGCTGAAAGGATCAGCAAGAGGAAGCAGGAAAGGTAAAACGTTCCTTACCCTCTCCCTCCTTGTGTTTTACTGCACTCAATCTGTGCTCTGTCTGCATTTTAGTTAAAGTGATTATTTAAAATTAGATTAAATGCACAGTAGTTACCATTATAGCTGAACTGTAACTGTCAGTCAGATAAAACTGCATAGGGTTAAAGTTAGTATGGAACTATAATCTGTTGGAATGCTGGCATGAGGCGATCACACAGCTCTCCTACAGTCACTGAAAGGCGTTTCAACAGGGAGAAACAATACAACAAAACAATGTTGGTAGATTTAGTTACAAACACAACAGTGCTGTATATGTGATCAGAGTTAACCCAGCACTGTTGTTGCAGTCCAGAAAGAGTATTTTCTGCTTTCCCGAAACAGAAAATGGAAGCATTACTCATTTTGTCCTCTCTCTCTCCCCTCAGCCCCAACCGGTTGCAGCAGATGGCTGCCCCTCCCTGAGCCTGGTTCTCCCGGAGGTTTCTTCCTGTTAAAGGGAATTTTCCTTCCCACTGTCACCAAGTGCTTGCTCGCAGGGGGTCATCTGACTGTTAGGGTTTTCTGTCTAATATTGTAGGGTCATTACCTTACAATGTAAAGCGCCTTGAGGCGACAGTTGTAGTGATTTGGTGTTATATGAATGAAATTGAAGTCAACTGAATTGAGGCATTTTCCTCAGTCCCTATAATTGAGTTAGATTCAATCAATACTGAAGAGTGCAAAGTTAGCATGAATGGGAAGCTTGCAAGGTAAAAATAATAAGCAGTTCTCTGAGTTATATATCACCACTGAGTGCAAAGTTCACAATGAATGAGCTACAACTAACATCTGAAATGATTTCTGAACATCATCTGGCCACTCCAGCGCAGTGTGACATGTAGTGACAGAACATTAATGTTGATAGAGAAAGCTATTTCTGCTGCACAAGACGAGAAGGAGAGCTGCAGAGTGCTGAGTGTGACGTGATGTTACTGCTGACAGAATTTGAATGTGATTTAGAATTTACAGAGCCTCACAGGGCATGGCAGTGCAGGGCTGTCAGCCATTCTCAGTGTGTGCCTGCCTGTCCTTTCCTTTTTTTGTGCTGGCACCTCTTCTTTGAGATTGACTTATTTAGCTGTGGTAACAGATTTATAATGATAGCTAGAAAGTGACGTCACCGTGACTGCTGTCAGCAGATGTTTCATAGTTTCAGGATTAAATCATCAGCTGTGTTACAGGAAAGCTGCAGTGCGAACCTTCAACAACGTGCCATATAGGCATTGTAACACAGTGTTACAGGGGACACAATGAGAACTCTCACATCACTCCCATTTTTAAAGAACTTAGACCAACTCTTGTTGCAGTGATGCTGCAATATAGCTCTACTTACCGAGTTAGACTCAATCAATACCGGCAATCTAGCATGAGAAACTTTTGAAACACTGAATTGCATCTGCAAACAGTTTTGTCTCTGCTAGCTAAGCTGTATTCTCTGACTGTTTTGGCCTTTGTGGATTGCTGCTGTGCTCAGTCAGGGAAAAACACACACACACACACACACACACACACACACACACACACACACACACACACACACACACACACACTTCAGAGGGGAATGGTAAAAGTGTTTCTGCTCTCCCATCCTATATTCAGTAAAACTGTCTTGAAATCACCCCCCCCACACACACACACACCACTATCACTCTAACTATTCAACCTATTGATCCGCTTTGCAACAAGGCAAGCAAATTAGGTTTTGAGTTAAACCTGAAGTGACAGGGGGAAAATTGAAATCTTTAATAGTAATCTGCAGTTACTGAGGTGCAGTAAATGTCTCCATACAATCTCCTGTGACATTTGCAAAGCTCCTCAATAAGTAAAGGCTGACGTGTAAAATTCTTTTTATAGGAAGGGGAAAACCTCCTTTCATTAGCAAAATTGTTTGATCTATAATATATGATCCAATAAACAAGCCTAACAGATACCAAGAAGAACACTTATTTAGAAAGCAGTGTGAACATGAAGGCAGTCTTTTAATTGGCACATTGTTTATGCTTACGGTGGGGGAGGAGTGATGCGGGGGGAAAGGCAGTAGAGGGTGGTGAGGTGCTGAACATTGCTGGAGACTCGACTAGAAGTTAATTAAGCTGGCAATAGTGCTCCATCACTCAACCACGGTCCCAGAACTGTCATTCAAGCGCACCACTCTCCAGGCAGCCATTACCGAGGCATATCGATCGCCACGGTGACAAGGTAGCGCACCAAATAGGAGCAAGCAGAGATGTGTGTATGTGTGTGTGTGTGTGTGTGTGTGTAAGTAACCAGGTGCGGCATGAACCTCTGCTGTGTTCGTCACACAGGAATTAAAATGCAGGTAAATAACTCAGCAGTAAAGCCACTTGATTGCATTTCCCTCCCTGGGTTACTGGAGCCTTAATAGATGAATATGAATTCTTCAGAGTCAATATATATGCAGTTAAGAGGCAAGGAACCAAGGTGGCAGTAATGACCTGTAGAAATCCCCCTCAGCATCGTTTACTTTGGAAAATATTGTCCTCTGCTCACACTGAGACATGCCGTTCCTGATTTCAGGGATTTTACAGTTTCTTCTGTCGCAGTGCTTCATGATAACCGGTTATTTGTCTTTCCCAAATATTTGTAAATACTTTTATGAGCTCTGGGCCCCAAGCTGACACCACAAGTCCTCTCACACTCATTCCTTCATAAATACAAACATACACCACAAGTTAATGCATAACTGTTCTCAGTATCACTAACTACCAGTGACATCACTATCAGGACAAGTAAGGCAAGCAGTCCAGTACTCCCACCCTGTGGCTGCAGTCAGCTATTGCTGCTCAGAGCGCCGCTTGTTTCGTACTCGCAGAAAACTGCAGCTGTTTACATTTTACAGGCGTGCCCGTCTCGTGTTAATGATATGAACTGGGCAAGCTCAGAGGCCAGCAGTGTTTTTGTCTCTTGTAGATGGGAGACCAGCGTGTGAGGCAAGCTGCCGCTGGCTCTGCTTTCACTCAGTCTTGCCAACTTAGCAACTTTGTCGCTAGATTTAACGACTTTTCAGACCGACAATTTTTTCAAAAAGCGAATAGCGACAAATTTAGCAACTTTTTCCGGTGGCATCAGCGACTTCTGGAGATAGACCGGAAAACTGAAATCCTCTGCTGTCGCCGTGTTTTGTGTACATACAGACTTCGTACTGCATCTGTTCACACACTTTGGCATTGCCCGGACCCCAAAGAGTACCTGGCTGCAGGCAAGAGGGTGCCGGAAGTCATGTGACCTTAATAGCGGAAGTTGGTCTTCTCCGTGTGCTTATTCCTCGTGATGCAGCCGATGGATTTACCGAATTTACTTAAATAATATGGGACAAAATTGATTTATTTAATGTGGGTCTAGGCAAAGCATTAAAGTCATAAAGTTATTTCATAAAGTTCATTTGTAGTTTACATAAATAGGGTGTTTTTTCTTCACTTGTTGTCTCTCCAAAGACGTTATTCTTCTCTCCTACAGCCTCAATTACAACTACATGCAAATGACTAATTGTGCAAATTAGGTGATGACATCATATAGCAACTTCTAGCGATTTTTAGGACAGCCAATAGCTACTTTCCTTAGTGAGGAGTTGGCAACAGTGCTTTCACTGCTCTGAGATCGGTTACGATCTGCGCTTTGAGTGGAAACACAGCTAGCATTAGCAAGTAAACAAGCTTCAGTGATTTATCATCGTAACAGGTGAGTTTTCTCTTGCTACCCACCTTGGCCCGCATGTGTGATGCAGAGAAGATGAAGTGTGAAAAAGCTGTTGATAACTCCTTTTTTCATTTAGTACGTTAGCATGGAACGCTCTGACGGTGATGGAGAGGGGACGGCATCTCTCACCGTGTCCGATCTAATAAAAGCAAGTGAGTTGGCAAGGCGCAGGCTCAGCAGCACTTTGAGATTAGCATCTATTGCCGTGTTTCCATGTCATTTATAGAATATGATGCAGAATATAATCAGAATATCAAGTATTTATAATGAGCTCATCCTCAAACCTATAGCAGGAATGTTGCTCTATTTAACCTATAAGAACCCACAGTGACACCATTTTGCATGTCACCTCAATTTCCTTGAATAAGTTTGTAATTTAAAAGATTTTTGAAATTCTGTATAGATTTTCCTCAAAAGAGAAATATGTGTGGGCTTTTATGGGTTAAGGCTGCTGGATAACATTTTTTTTGCAGCACA
Organism: Cichlasoma orientale; assembly: GCA_034780415.1. Lineage (NCBI taxonomy): Eukaryota > Metazoa > Chordata > Actinopteri > Cichliformes > Cichlidae > Cichlasoma > Cichlasoma orientale. Next base: position 540,338 of record JAVDPK010001236.1, read on the forward strand.
ATTATTTTTACTTTTGTTACTTCGTGCACAATTTTCCAGTAATGCAGTTTTATGTGTAGTGAGGAGTTTAATAGTGTTTTACAGAAGTAATAATATTTTACAATTCTTCAGCCATGAAGGAGTGCGGAGGTGAAGACCTCCATGTGCAGACAGGAAGCACAAATGCTTTGTTTTAATTGGATCCAATTCATCTTGTTAGATTGTTAAATAGTGGAGGAAGATAAATCAGTGAGTGCCTCCCAACTAACCTAAAATTATCATGTTTTAATTTGTATTCCAGCATTTTTGAGTCCTCATAACCTCGAAGCACAGAAGGTAAACGCATGAAATTTCATTGCCAAATTTCACTTCACCCATATATAATTTGAGGGCTTGAAACAGAAACTATTTCAAAGTGTGAATGTAAAATAAAAATAAAAAAGCTAAAATTCCGAGGGGTCAAGTGAAAACATTTTTCAGACTTGACTGATGTGATATGGAATGACTGCTTTGCTTACACGACATGAGATAGGAGCCAATCACCATCTCACGTCCACATACACTGACCCCTGCCCTGGCTTAAGAATTAACTCTGAGCAGGAAAAGGTTTCACACACAAGCTAAAACCTGGAAGATCAAATATTACAGGCACAAAAAACTATACACGGTCGTCTTTAACTATATCGCGGTTCACTTATTGTGGTTTCACTGTATCGCGGCTTTAAAAAAAAAATCTCTTTCTGTATTGCGGAGTTTTCACTACATCGCAGCATTTTGCGGAATATAGGTATTTATATAACTCCCCATAACTATGTTCATCACTCGGACGAAGAGATCAGGTACGCCTATGCCTTTAGTGGAAAGAGATGTTACGGACGAGGGCGAAGATGCGACACCATCTGATGAAGCACCTAATGAAGTGGTGCCTTCAGAAGAGCTGCACAGCTCTTCTGAAGGCACCACTCTTCTTTATCTTCTTTATCTTCATCAATCAATGTGTGGTAAGAGAGCGGGAAAGGTTCATAGGTGTGTGGGAAGGGTTTATAAAGCCTTAAAATATATACAAATAATAAAAATAAATATAACACCGCTACTTTGCGGATTTTCACCTATCGTGGGGGTCTCTCGAACGTAATCCCCGCGATAGGTGAGGGATCACTGTAATGTAAAGACACCTTTGCAATCACTTTTATTTGAATGCTACATTTGAAAGTTGTCCTCACTGTGATGCATATCTAGCTGCTATATCTTACTGTTTATTCTGTTTCCAAATATTATTTGCTCATTTTCTGTTTTGCTTTGTATTGGACTTACATTCTGTATTTTACATGCAGCAGTGCAGAATTGGTGACCTGTCCAAGTGTACTCTGCCTCTTGCCCAGTAACAGTGACAGCTGGGATAGGCCCCAGAAAATGACTCACTGGATGATTTTGCTAAAAATACATGCAGCCTGATGTCCTTCAGTTAGACATTTATGTTGTTTGCAATTTGCCAGAATTACCAGACTTACTTTCCATTGTAAGAACTACTTCTTCGTCTTTCATTGTATGGCACGGCCAGTGACCTTGGATGGACTAATGTATACGATAAGGGCATCTGGGGAAGCAGGTGTTCTGCTCTAATGTCCTCATTTCTCTTCCATTTTCTTATCACAACATCAGACTGATGCCATCCAATTAAAAAATGTTTACAGTCAACATTGTGAACTGGGAGAGCAAAGGAGAGCAGGGAGAGAGACGGCCTTTGGTTAGAAGAGGAAAGCACTGTATACAAGATGATGCTACATCTGCTCAGAAGTCACTGTAGATGTGTGACTTCTGAGCAGATGTAGCATCATCTTGTGTGCTAAGCTGTTGTATTGTGGTTCTCATCTAACTTCAAGGCAAATTTCATTGTGGCAGGTGTGTGGAAATGAATAAGGGAACTGAGTGAAGGGATAGCAGCAGAATAGGAAGAACATAAAAAAAAGAGAGAATTAAAAAAAAAAAACATGTTCTAGCATAGCGCACAATTTACCGTCCAGTTGATGAATCTGGAGCAATTAATTATTCATTAAATTTTAAGCTGCAATAGAAAGTTGCACTTTCTATTGCAGCTTGGTAATGATTTGGTAACTTTCGGGCAATGAGGTGGAAATGAGAAAGTAATAATATGAAAATAACAAGTTATTACCTCTTAAATACCAAAGTAATATTACACTGTAATTCATGTAATTGGTTAATAAGGGCTGTACAATACGGACCAAAAATAATATCTTGATATATTTTTAGCTGAATGGCGATATACGATATATATCTTTTCTTCCTGAAAAGCCGCTAAATCTAACGACAAAGTTGCTAAGTTGGCAACACTGCTGCACCTAAAGGATAAACAACACTCTTTTTAGGATGCTGAATGTCACATTTTTCATTAGGAAGACAAATGGGTTGAAATAGGGGTAAAATTTGATGCAGCTTTTTCAATTCAATACAATTTTATTTATAAATACAATAATTACAGAGAAAACCCAACAATCAAATGACCCCCTATGAGGAAGCACTTGGCAGCAGTGGGAAGGAAAAATATCCCTTTTAAAAGGATGAAACCTCTGGCAGAGCCAGCCTCAGGAAGGGGCAGTCATCTGCTACGAACAGTTGGGGGTGAGGGGAGAGAGACAGGACAAAAGACATGCTGTGGAAGAGAGCCAGAGATGAAAACTACCAAATCCAAACTGGGAGCTGGTTCCACAGAAGAGGGGCCTGAAAGCTGAAGGCTCTGCCTCCCATTCTACTCT
>JAVDPK010001236.1:548123-560987 GCA_034780415.1 Cichlasoma orientale
TTGTCTAACATTCACACACATTCATACTCCGACGCTAGCGTCGGAGAGCAACTTGGGGTTCAGTATCTTGCCCAAGGCATGTGGCCCGGAGCAGCCAAGAATCGAACCGCCGACCTTCCGATCAGTGGGTGACCTGCTCTACCTCCTGAGCTACAGCCACCCCAACAATAAGGTAGAGCAGGGTGTCTTTCTCACTTCCTATCATCAGCATTGGCTTTTTTTTTGTTTTCTCAGCTTCCTCTTTCAGTTTTGTTTATTAACCAGAAGTTGAGTTGGGAGGTACCGGCAGTCCTGTGTTCGGTCTTGGTTTCATTAGTTTAGTTTATTAATATTAGTTTAAAGGGTGGTCCATGGGACATTGCATGGTCTTTACCATACAATATACAGTAAAGCACCTCGAGGCAACACTTTAATAAAACTGAATTGAGAGCATGTATCTGATGGCCAATTGTGTGGTTGGTTGATGATCTTCCTCTTTTCTTTGTTTTTGCTGGAGCTCCCGTCTTCTTTATTTGTGTTTGATCTATTTAAGTAATTATTTTTCTATTATCAAAAGTTGATTGAACTGCAATCACACTGTGGCATCTTAAATCTGAGGTTCCATTGAGACATATTTAGAGAGTGTAACAGTAAAACAAAGATAATGCTCTTATTTAGGCTTGTGTTCATCATTACAGGGTGCTATCCTATGTAGGAGAGAAGGAGAGAGCGAGTCTCCCGCTGATGGAAAATATAACATGTAGGACGTGGAGGTCAGGTTTGATGATATTTTTCCCTGCTCTCAGTCGCCAGATGAAACAACAGAGATGATTTATGGTGGCTGGCTGGATGGCAGCAGCACAGGGAGCAGTGTTTTCACTGGCCCCGGCAGACACAGCTAAAATTGGGTTACTCACAAAATGTAGGGTCTGTCTCAGACTAATAAATTTAATCATGGCATTCTTCCCTGCAGGTTGTTTTAATACTGCTGGATTACAGAGATCTCTCATCTCTCGCTGTCTCTTTATAGCCGACACAGATGTAGTCCTGTCAATATGGCTGCAGCACAAACATGCAGGGTTCTCAGAGGAAGGCTGGGATTGTTTTTCTCAGGCCAGCTTTGAACATAAATCAAGCTCGGACTAGTATCTTATATTAACTACTCCAACCACTTTCTAGTTTCAGACTGACTAGTAGCTAATCCCAAACTGCTTAAAAAAGAATTACCAAACATATTCCAAACTCTCTACATCTAAAACACGTGTTATTGATGATAATGCAACATACAGGAAGCCCCATTCCTCTCCTGGAAAAGCGTAATTGGAATCTGACTGCAGGGATTTGCTGCCTTTCAGCCACAAGAGCATTAGTGAAGCTCAATGTATTATTAGTAGATAAGGCCTGGTTCCTGGCCTGTTACTACAGCTGAACAGCCATTTCATTACACTTTATTCAGCCTCACCTCATGGTCATGTTAGCTTGCTTCCTTTGAGCAGTGGTGTTGAGCTGTCCAGTGTAACACTGCCACTGTTCTGGGAGGCACTGTTGTTGGTTAAGTTTCCACAGTAGATTTTAATGCTGAACCACACACTAAACTGCGTTCACACTGATTTGACTGTATTAACTGTGACTCTGAGCGCTGCCCCAGTCTGCTGTATGGAAACGGCATCGCTACATTCAGGTTAATAAGATTTAAAGATTTGACATGATCTTGAAACGGGGGGAAGTATCTTCACAAAAATAAACTTAATTATCCAAAAAACTAAATATTAAACTGACCTAAGATTATATAACACGGAATATAATCGCAGGTCTCTATACTTAATTACTAGGCATGCAAATGTGAAAATACTTGACTATATTGTTTCTGCAAATATTCATATTTCAATAAGGCACTCACGGGTGAGCTATTATGTTGTGTAGGTAGGAGGATGTTTTAATTTTTTACTTTGGTACAGAGGAATTGGATTTGGTTTGAGGACAGCAAGCCAGAGAAAAAATAAGCATGAAAAGAATTTATATCCATCCATTTTCCTCCGCTTATGCAAGATTGTGGTGGGGCTGAAGTCTGGGGTGAGAGACAGAGTGCACCATAGACAGGTCGCCAGCCTGTCGCAGGGCTATAATATTTATAATAGATTCATATAGTACTAAATGTATTTATACAGTACACACTGGCTCATTATTCCTGTAGGGCTTTTAGTTAAGAAGCCAGTCAGGTGCAAATAAATCCAATTCCTTTGACTAGAACCACTGTAACAATATATATAACAGCTGTATTCCCCTGCTGGACTATCATTAATCTAAATAAGGCCTTCCTGTAAGGAAACAGTATGGTCAACCCAATGCTGCTTGGTTACTTTATAGTGCTGATGCTGATTTGCAGTGAAAAGAGCACTAAGGCGTGATTTAAGCCTATATTAAAGTTCCCATGAGTCCTCAGAAGGCCAGAGCCGATACACATGTGAGCTCTACCAACTAATCAGTGGAGGCTGTGCTGCTTCTGTGTGAATGCTCTTTTCCTGCAATAAACTGCTCTCACAAAAAAGGGCAATAATAACATCTGGATCGGCAGAAAGAACACATGCAATTTGCTTCAAGTGTTACTCGGGATACATTACAGCCCACAGGCACGGCATGAGGGATGTACTGCATAATAATGCTTACTATTACTTTATTCACAACATCACACACAGTAGTAGACTACATACAGGTGAATACCATAATTTGAACATCTTAATTTAGAGCAATGCATGTCTGATTCAAGAAAGGTGTTCACAATGCAGTAACACAGGAAATATGATACTTTTTGAAAACATTAAAAATATGGTAAGGATGTTCCCTCATTACCATGAATATATTCACCGCACCTTATTTTAACTGCATCCCTGCTAAATATAATATTTACATACATTGCATACTGTTCATATGTTATGCTTTCACAGTGTGGTTGGCCAAGAATTCCCTTATAATACGTGTCTATAGCACAGTTTGAATTAGAGATCTATTAAGAATGTATAAACATCCTTTCTGGCATTGATAAATAGATGATTAATCATAGTTAATGTTAAGATATGACAATTGTTTTTGGTTGGAAAAAAAATCTGCAACACAATATCCTGTTTTACCAAAGACATGACAACATAAAAGCCATAGAGATTTCAATATATTTAACTGAAAGTGAAAATGGCAAGAACATTCTGGACCTGCTGGTATTTATTATATAACCACGTGTAACCGCTGCTACTGCTAAACACTGTCCTCGCTGCTACAAATCCTCATAAACATCATGTATAATTATCTGTATTAATTCAACATTCTATTCAATCCAATTTCATTTATATAGCGCCAAATCACAACAAACAGTCGCCTCAAGCCGCTTTATATTGTAAGGTAAAGACCCTCCAATAATTACATTACAATAACATTAATATAATACTTAAATGATAAGTTAAAAAATAAATAAAAATGCTAATTGAAAACCAGTCTGTGCATTCAAAGCCGAGGTAAGAACTCTTGCATGTGTGAGATGTGCACATGTGCATCCCACAGTCACTGATATGGCAGCTCAGGTGCCTTTATAGTATTTTGCCCCCCCCCCCCCCCCCTTCAGTCTCTGCTATTATCTCAGTTATTTTAATCTTAGTTAGCTCATGATAAATGGATGCTAATTTGTTTATTTTTAGATTGTTTAATTACATTGCAGGTGCCAATCTCATGTCCTTCTGACTGCTGTGTGACCCACGTTCTGTATGTGCACCATATATGCTGTTTTACTCTTTCACCATTTCAAAGCTCAGCAGGTGCATGTCTTTGCAGAAACAGTGGCAAATGTGGTGGGAACACACACACTGTAAAAAAAATCTATAATTTACAACTATTTCTTTTATAAATTTTACACAATTTTCCTATTATTTTCTAAATATGTGAAATATCAGTAAAATTACAAAAACCCAGAGTGAATTAACATGGCTAATCTAATGTGAATAATAATAACACTTTTTATTTGTAAGCGCCTTTCAAAACCCCCAAGGACACTTTATAGAGATAAAAACCAACAATCACATAAAAGCAAAGAATAAGAAATTTAATTAAAATGACCTGGGATCCAACGTGATTAAGTTGATATTACGGATGTCAGGCGGGAGAGAGTTCCACAGTTTGGGAGAGGAGAGGGAAAAAGCTCTGTTCCCATGGTGCTGAGGTGGGCAGGGGGTGCAGTAAGGCAGATGGAAGAGGAAGAACGGAGGAAGCGGGAGGAGGAGGTGATGAGAAGAAGATCAGATAGATATAGAGAGGGGCCAGGGTGTGAATGACTTTGAAATTCGGAATTTAACCAGAAGCCAGTGGAGTTGCTGTAGGACTGGGGTGACACGGTGAAATGAGGGGGTTTTGGTAATAATGTGAGTGTCTGAATTCTGAACCATCTGAAGCTTATGGAGGGATTTGAGAGGGAGGTCAAATGGAAGATAGATAGATAGATAATCTTTATAATCACAGTTTATTACAGTAATCAATACGGGAGGTAACAAGACTATGAGCAAGAATGGAGGTTGTATGCAGGGGAGAGGGAGGGGCGGAGACAATTAATGTTTCGGAGATGAAAGTATGCAGTCCGGGTAATATTATTGATATGGGAGTGGAAAGATAGAGAGCTGTTGAGGATGATACCCAGACTCTGAACCTGAGGGGAGGGGAAAACTGAGGAACTGCCAGTTATGAGGGAGAAACCGTCGACTTTGGATAGAATGGGTTTTTATCACTGCTTGATTTAGGAAAGTTGGAGGTAAACCAAGATTTGTTTTCAAACAAGCAGGTGGTGAGGGAGGGGGGTGGGAGTGACGGGTTAGGTCTGGTGGATAAATAGAGCTGGGTGTAATCCACAAAGCAGTGAAAATTAATACTAAATTTGCGTAAGATATTGCCAAGAGCAAGGAGATAAGTAATGAAGAGGAGGGGCCCCAGGACTGAACCCTGAGGCACACCTGTAGTAACTGGGGAGGGGTGGGATTTGAAAGACTTAAGTTGGATGAACTGAATGCAGCATGTGAGATAAGATCACAGCCGGTCAAGAGTGTGGGTGATGCCAATAGAAGATAATCTACAGAGGAGGATGTTGCGGGAGAGTATTCCACAATCAGCTGCCATGAGAAGGTCACTGGTGATGTCTCACAATCTTATATTCAGCCAAACAAAGTATTTTTGCTCTTGTTTTGAGAGTGATATGCTAAGCAAGAGCTGAATGAGTAAGATTATTAAACGTGTTTTGTCTAAAATCTAGATATTTACACTTGATCACAGTCTGAATCTTCCCAAAGTCAGTGAAATAATCTGCCAGTGCAGTAAGATTATTACACTTGGTAAGATTTCTCGAAATAAGACAAAATATCTCATTATTCTAAAGACTAGATATTTTTGTCTTATTTCAAGAAATCTTACCAACACAAACACAATGCATTGTGAACGCTCATCCTTTCATTCATCCACTCAGTCCTCACTCTGAGTCTCAATAAGTATGTACCAAAATCACATCCTCCTGGTTGCATGGACAAATCTTTACCAAACTGACAAAGACTAGAACCGCCCTGCTTGCTTTAGACCTTGAGAATCTATACTCTTGCAAAGGAACACGTTGGAGGTCTTTACGGGCCTTAATCATTATAGTTCGGCCAAACAAGGTGTGTTTATTGCCTAATACAGTTCTAATAGGACAAATAAGGAAGGCTGATAGCAGTGCAGTAAATCTAAATACAGTGCATTGCTGACAAAATGGTGAGCATAACCACAGCAGGCTTTGAAAATCACAGGTGTTACATGATCAAGTAATTTATAAGCCTTTAAAAAAGTGAGGTCCACACTTCTCTGGAATGACAAAATGCAGCCTTTCACTTCTAAAGGGGACAGAACCTGTTTGCTTGAGGGATGATGTAAACTGGATCACATCAGCATCCAGGTGCTGAGGCCTCTGAATCTAATCAGCATTACATAAAAGAAGGAGAGAGTGCCGCTCATCTGTCGGTGGGTTGAGCAGGCGGGGGTGGGGGAGGGGGATGCTCTGTAGTGACAACTCAAAGAGATTGCATTGATTTCCAGCTCACCGCCTCCACAGACCAGTTAATATGCACAGAGGAAAGAGTTTTCAGGCTGGAAAATAACTAAGCACTGGCCAGTATATGTGTATCTACCACGTAAGAGTAAAAAGGTTACATACACTGTACCCTCACCAGACACTTTATTAGGTACCCCTTCCCAACAAACATGCCTGAGTTGCCATGCAGAGCCCACAGCTGTTTCGCCCTTTGGAGGCCCTATATAGGTTTTCTATGGGCAATGGATTGCACAGAAAACCTGTGTACCTTTGCAGAGTTTGACTTTGATGTACAGTTGGAATTACCATCAGTCTTATGAGCAACCACAGGAAACAGTTGCTGATGCTAAAGGGCATTCAGTGAGCTCTTTACTTTTTCCAGCTTGTTCTATAAAGTTTATATATATATATATATACATATATATATATATATATATATATATACATATATATGGCTTGAAGATAGGCCTTCCAGGATCCATGTGTGAGGCATTGATGCTGGAAAATCAAAGCCTAGTCTGGTTTCTATCTGGATGAAAGTAGAACAAGGTAAGCCTAGCTCGCTACCAGATTTTTGGTGTATTAAAGAGCACAACAACACAACCTCTATACTGTAGCTTATGCACACTCAAGTAATACACATTATGCCATTTTTTTCTCAGAAAGTATACATCACTTACCTTCTGTAACAGCTGCTTCTCATTTGTCTTAAAACGTGGTACTGAAGTTTAAGTGGATCGTCTCAGGTTGGGTTTTAGTGCTGTTGCCAGGCAAAATGCAAAGGTCAAGGGAGCTGAAAAAATATTTAATAAAAATGACAACACTAATAATATTCAGAAAGAAAAATAAATATATCTTTTATTGAGCCCACCCTGTATCTTTTGGTGGTCATGGCCTGTGTTTAAAAAAAATACCTACTATTTTTTTTTCATATATTAATTTAAAAAGAAATCTTAAATCTCTTTCAGTCTGCCTGGTAATCTGAGAGTGTCTATAAAACTAGAAGGCTAAAACGTAATTTCAAAAATAACTGCTGCTTATATCAAAAAGAAAATTGCAGCATACTTGTTTGTTCCTTTCTCTTGTCAAAGCCATTAGTTCCACGTGTCTGACATGGACGAGCCAGATGGCTGGCTGTGGTTGAATTGCTGGCTCATCTTGAATTTGTGTGTTCATTCCTTAATCCCATGATTTTAGAGTCCAATATAACGTTTTGATTCAACTAATTGAGTTACAACAAGTTGGGCCAGCAATAAACACAACTGGGAAATAGCTGACAACAAAAAAATAGGCAAACAATAAAAAAAATGTATTAATTCAACATTAATCAAATGGACTTTTTACAGTGCAGGCCACTGACCACTACATGCAAAATTAATAAAAAAGAAAAAAAATGGAAATATGCCTACTAGTCTAACATTAACCAGTTATTTCAGAAAACAATACTTCATGTTTCTGCAATCTTTAAAAAAATCTAATATATTTGCTAATTTATTAATGAGTAATAAATCTTTTAGAAGCTGAAAAAATGAACCAATGCTGGGTTGTCCTGTTGTAAAGCAATTTTTATTGGTAAAAACGCAATATTAACTATGTAATCCATTACTTATTCATTTTTGGTGACCCAAAAGCACCGTTAAAAAAATAAAAAAGTTGTGAACTCTAACCCGCATTCACACGCAGTATACACACAACATCAGAGCTGAAGTGAACTGTCTGAAAGACACCATAACACAAACAGAAGGCAGTGAGAACTGCCACACTTATAGACAATATCTCCAAATGTTTCTTTTCAGTTAAAGACAGAAACATTGTAAATGGACTTTAAACATGTTGTGCGCCCGGCTCTTACTATGAACCTGTGTGTAGAAGCACGCAGTTGATTAATATTGTTACCTGTTGTAGAGAGGAGTCAAATAACTCCTTTCACTAAAAACAGCCTGTGAATCTTATCAAACTCTAAGATGCTGGTTACTATGGTGAATTTGAAAATGCATTCAGATCTTTATTGTCACAAAAGCACTCTGAGCTCTCATGTTTCCCTCCTTTTTTCACAGCTTTAAATGGTGGCATAGAGAATTCCTGATCACATAACACACTGCACTGCTGGTATTTTTCTATTTGCTGTGAAATTTACTAAGTTGTTGATCCTATAAGTCAACTTGATTTCTGCCCCTGTTACACTGGCTCCAGCTCAAGTCACACAAATACCACGATAATCCAATTTCAAAGTCAGGCAGTGACTTTAATGCCACAAAAAGCAAGCACTGAATAGCTGAAGGACTTTTTATGCTGCCTCCTATTCAGAATTCCAGAATTTCCATGGTGGGCTTGTGTAGCATGGGGGCCTAGCCTGGGGATCCTTACTTACCTTTAGTTAATTTTGATGGGACAAATGGCCAGGGGTTCTGACATTATACAGTGGATTATGATCGGAGAAACATTCGCGATATAAAAATCTTTGGGGCTATCAATGGGCGGATGTTTATGAGGTTCGTTCCTCCACTCACAGTGTTGGTTGAGGATAACTGTCCATCATCAGGAGCCGATGAGGAACGATGGCAAGATGGGAGGAACATCTCGTGTCCCGGGAATGACGGGCCAGGTAAAGGTGTCTGCGGCCTGTGGTGCAAGTGAAAAACTGCAGACTGCAGAAAGAAAACACTCACTCTTCTGCTCGACTTGATCTGCACAATTCCCCCTCTTGCCACACCGTCTCCTTCGGTGAGAGAAGCAGCAGGGTACCCAGCAGACATGCTCCATGTAAGGGGAAATAGACAGGGGCTCACAGACGTTGTGTGGAACTGTACATCCACTATACTGAGTCACTAGTGAGGGTCTGAGATTCAGCAAAGTGAGACGATTATAAGTCAGAGGAGAGGCATCAGAAAAGTGACACAGCAACAGCACGACCGGGACAAACAGACGAAACACCAGACTGACACGGTGGAGCTATCAGGCGCTCCCGCACTAAACTCCCCACTCGGTCTTTGTTCGTCCTTCAAGTATTGGTATCGTTACATCTCTCACTACAGCTTTCCTCCTCCGTTTGTCCACCACTACTGTGTCCGGTTGGTTAGCCATCACCAGTTTGTCTGTCTGAATCTGGAAGTTCCACATGATCTTAGCTCAGTCATTCTCTACCACCTTTGGTGTGTCTCATTTTGACCTCAGGACTTCCAGGTCATACTCGGCACAGATGTTCCTGTATACTGCCGGCCGCTTGGTCGTGGCATTCGAGGTATGCCCTGCCTGCTAGCATCTTGCACCTGGGGTCCTGCCTATGTGGTAGACCCTCTATCGATCTTGTGCTTAGAGCTTGTTTGTGTGCTGCCATGATTAGTGCCTCTGTCACTGCTCTCTGTGTGGACCCACTGAGACTAATTTATGTGATTTTTCTCCAGAAAATATGCCAAGGTTCAGACTGAGAGTTTAAAACTCTGTGCCTTTTAAAACTGACACTAATTAAGTCTTTGTACGAATTTCATCATGAAAGAACACCGACTGTCTCAGCCTGCCTTTAAAAAGTCACTTTAAATACATCTGGTTCAGTTTCAAAGCATTTCAGTCTCATCTTCACTCTAATAATAGTTGTACTTCACTGACTATTAGTTGTAGTGACCAATCAAAATGCTTTAGATTAGAAGTCACATGTAACCATATATTAATACAATGCTTTATTCTATGCACTTTAAGCACTTTATGTGCCAGTCATTCATAGCCGCTTTAGAATCACCGATTAACCCAACATGCACCAAAGAAAAAGAGCAAGCTCACAGTTAGATTAAGGGTGATGGCCAGGCTGCATGTTGCTACACATTATGGAAACAGCTATAGTTGTGCTGTAGCTAAAGCAAATGCCAGGTGAGGCAGAATGAGAGCGATGGAGTGGTTTTGGTCAGACAGAAATAACCTATTGAGGATATTTGAGGAGTTTGCTTTTAATTGCTGCAGAAATTATGAACATTTACATGGCAATGGTGTGCTTCTACCACGGCCTAGCCTCAGGGTACAGAAGAATATTTTATACTATAAGTCTGCTGGAATGTTTGCTTTTGGCACCACCGCTAAAGGACACTGGGTATCTCAGACGTGCCAGCAGCTTTGACAAACAGCTGACAATTAACAGAGACACAGCAATGCAGCTCAGAGGGGTTCAAAAGCAGAGTAATTAACAGCTCGGGTCATGTGCTTGGCAGTATTTGTGTCCTAATTAACAGCTTGCCTGTCAGAATGACACGGGCAACCCATGAATAGTGAAGGTATAAACACACATGGGTTTATGTATTTGTCATCTCCTGGGCACTGTGAATGATCAGATGAGTGGCACAACAAAGTAAACAGCCAGAAGCAGGGCATATATCCCAGTGTTTGCCTCAAGCACGAGTAGATGAAGAGTCAGTGTTGTCATTCACTCCACAATACTGCTTCTTAACTTTGGATATTAACTTATGACAGAGTGTAGTTTTTGTTTTTGTGTTATCGTCCATTGTCATGACTCACCAAAGGTTCTTAACAAAACATGATGTCCCATTCATTCCTATGTAACTTCCCCCTTCACTTCAAACACACGACCACTTTATTCTGGCCAAGCTACCCAACGTCCTGCCTTTGCCGAATTCCCAAACACACGAATGAAAACAGACAGGATTTTTCGACCAGTATGCATCATGTAGCGCCGTTTCTCCATCACGTTTTCACAGGGCCTCGCGTGCTGTCAGAACGGTTTTCCCTTCATGAAGGCCAGAGGTCTCTGTCCTGCTTTCATGAAAGCTCCAACTGACAAAACTGAGTTTGTGGGGATCGTGAGAGATAACTGAGACATTTTAACTTCGAGACCTGAAAAAGCAAATAATGAATTGAACAGAAACGGGACAGTCGGGGATGTTTATTGACGATCATTTACACAGATCACCAGAAGGTTCGCATCACGTCTTATCCACGCTCACCTTCTCACGCACAAGCGTACACACAATGTAAAGCTACATTTGTGACGCTCATGTGTGAAGATCAGGTAGGTTACAAACGCAGAAATTAACTGATCACTTGATAACCCTGAAAGCTGTATATGTATAATGAAATGAATTTTAATTACCTCCATAAATTTTTATGTTTGACACTATGGCCGTCTGTGGGGGTTCCTAATTTGCATACACATATTAAATTTTCAATTTCTAACATACTTAGCGGGAGCCTAATTTGCATACACACTAAAGTGCTACTTGTGATCATATGCAGGAACACATAAAAAAGAAAACCTGATTAAAATATTAGAAAAATGTACAATCCTTGAATAAGCCCTTAATTAATGGAAAATAAATAAATTACAGCAATACGGTTCGCTGCCCATATTTATTTATTTATGTTATTAATTAAAGAACTGGTATGGTGAAATATGTGATAAACCTTTAAGTAAAAAACAAATAGAATAAAAATCCAACCTTGAATACTCAGTCTGCTGGTTGTTTTCTTTATTACTGTAAGCAGATTAACATACAGTAGCAGCAAAAAGAACAACTGTTACAATATTGTATTTAATAATAATGGGAAATTTTACTTGCTTGAAAAGAAGGCAACTGGACTTCTTTACGTTTTGCCTTTCATCCATTTCTGCCTTTTTTCAGAGTGAAAATGTATAGTTACACAGGCCCCGCATCTGGAAAAATAAAACAGAACCTGACCTGACTGTACAAAACATGGATCGAAGTTGGGCAGGGCCCTGATATGGTCTCTGGAACAAAGGGTCCGGTGAACACGGATTAGTTAAGGGCCCGGCTGAAAAGAAAGTCCAATGAAAATCTCCAGTGAGAATGAGACCAATGATGTTGTGCCTGGAATCTACTGGAGCTACCCCTCCAGTTTTGGAGTTACAGCTCTATAACTACTTTGACCACTCTGGACTTTACCTTCTGAAGCACCTTGAGGCAACTGTTTGTGGTGATTTGGTGCTATGTAAATAAATTAGAATCTGCTCCAATTGTTCCTCCAGCCCCTGATCATGCTCCTGATCCTCATCACTGTTTTTCTTCAGCTGCCTGAAAAATTCTTGAAGCAGCTCATCTCAGGGACCATCTTGTTGAGGTATTCGCGAATGCCCTGTGTTTCATTCTGGACTGTGGTGGTGACACTCACTAATACTTGCTCCCCCTCTTTCTGTTGCTCATAGAGCCTCAGGTGCTGGACTCTGGGTGGACACCTCCGTGCACTGTGAGGAGTTTTTGTGTCTTGATATCAGTAGTATCTGTCTCCTCCTGTGGCCAGCTTATTTCCACTTTTGTCTCAGCAGGGCCCGATCAGAACTGAAGAAAGGAATTAAGCAGGCCAAGCTCCAATACAAGCAGCGCACTGAGGAACACTTCAATGGCAACAACCCCCAGAATATGTGGAAGGGCATCAGGACCCTGACAGATTATAAAAACAGCAGTCAACTGGCCAGCCACAACCCCACCTTGCCTGACACCTTAAACAGCTTCTTTGCACTCTTTGACAAGGTGGACAGCAGAGAGGCTACGCATCTCCCCCAGTTGGAGGAGCAGCACCAGCCCCTTGTCCTGCAGCAGCAACAGGTGAAGTCCACCCTGAGGAAGATCAACACCTACAAGTCTTCAGGACCGGACAAGGTGTCAGAGAACGTGCGCTGACCAGCTATCAGGCGTGTTCCTGGACATCTTCAACCTGTCCCTGCAGCTGGCCATGGTTCCTGAGTGCCTTAAGTCCTCCATCATCATACCGGTACCGAAGAAGACGTCCATCACCTGCCTGAATGATTACCGGCCTGTCGCTCTGACCCCGGTAAT